>SKCR01024162.1:0-33026 GCA_019454045.1 Zanthoxylum bungeanum
TTTTATTGTAATTTACTTTTCAGCTTTTACTTTACCGCAATTACGTTTCAGCATTCTTATTTTATGTCTTTTACTTTTAAGTTTTTACTAGCCCTAGTTATGTGTCGTAACTAAGTTAGTTATCTGGGGTTGTGATGAATTCTAATATCACCGGTTTATAAGGGGTTATTTTATAGTTTGGGTAATTTAAATGTTTAATTATTAAGTCTTAAGCTTAATGCGTCTTGTTAATTGGCCACTAATAAGATTGATTTGGTAAATCTAAAATAAACTTGACAAAAGAATTTTAGGTTTCAGCCTTAGACTTAATAGCCCACGATCTTCCTTAAGGATAGATAACCCTTTAATAGATTTCCTTACAGGATAGACATATACCTGTCGGGCGGGGGTAGCCATAATTGGAACTTAATCTTAATGAATCCAGGTAATTTGGTTGACATAGACATATGGTTCAATTGGGTTATACTGGGTATTTGTGTCTGACCATCGACAGAGGCTTTCGCATAATTTAGTGTTCCAGGTTAGTAAACCGATTTATTACACAAACATAAAATACCCACTTCATCTTTAAAATGATATTGGAAGAAATCACAACCCTAGATAGTTTTTAAAATTGAATTTTCTTAAACCTACCTTCGTGCAATTTTATTTACTTGTTTTTAAATTTAAAATCTTCACCATTTCAAATCAATCAAACAACCTGTTAGATACTAGTAATCATTTGACCTCATAAAATTAATAGATTAGGTATTAAGTCCTCGTGGGATTGATACTTTTATACTACTTGAACGATACGTGCGCTTGCGTTATACACGTGTGTGTAAGCACCGGTCAATTAGTCCTCGAGTATTATTCATCTGAAATTTGAACTGCATTGTTGACCTACTTCTGATTCGAATTTGGAAAACTGTTAAATGCAGAAGTTGTATATCTCGATCTTAGCTTTCCGAAGATATAGAATTCATAAAAATCGGAGATCTTATGAAAATGTTATGGCCCAAATACCATGGGCTATCCAGATTTAGTCTTAGAATGAATTCTATATCGGAATTGCGACAAATTTACGGAATGTCCAAAAAGTCATTTAAAGAATGTATACATGTTCTTACATTATTTATTTCGTGTTTCATGTGTCCCATAACGTAATAGCCATCAAGATTGGCAGGGTGCTACAGAGACTAAGGAGGAAGTGGAAGGAGCCTAGTTGAACGTCATCTACACTTTTTGGCTTCAGTTCCCCCACCTCGACTTTTAGTTACTAAAAGAGGGGTCGATCTCCAGGTTCCTCGAGGTTGATTTTGAGCTACGAGGCGTCACCACCCTGGTTAATGCTCCCCATTCTCCGATCAATGAGCTTCCCTCATCTTCTACCTGCGAGCTCGCCCCTGCATCTACTAGTGAGTTGCCCCATGCTTCTGAGATGCCAGCTAGAGAGGTCGCTGGGGAACAAGATCCTCCCTAAGCTTAGATAATTTTACTTGTATTTTGTTTTTCTTTCAAGTACAATCTATTTTGTAGAAAATGAACTTTAACTTTGATGAGCGTTGAATTTCATTTATGTCGTTAAGTAATCACTGTTGCTTTACTTCTCGTCGCTATATAGTCAATATTTTAATTCACTTAGTGTCACTGTTTACACGAGCTCCGACACTTGTAAAAAAATTTCAAATTTCAATCAACATTGGTTTTCTCGGCCACTAACGCTATTGGGTCATGTTTCATATAGGTTGCACAAACCAAAATAACATGAAGTAAGAAGAGTCTGAATCAACCAACAATAGTTTTGGGTCACACTCCCATTTCGCAGGGTCGCGAAAATAGACAAGGTCGACTAACTTCATGCACTTTGGTCGCAAAACGTCGTCAAAACAGGTCATTTAGTTATTTTATAAAATGAAGTAAATTCGAGTCGCATAATCATGTTGAGGTCGTTATGTTGCAAGAAATTAGAAAATTAAAATTTACTACGCATGGAGAAATTCAGATATTTTTATTGAATATGAGGCTATAGCCTCAATTTAATCATAATACCATAGGTCGTTTAAATGTAATAATGTCGCAAGTGTTGTGCGTTCCATGCGTGGGAGACGCGAGCACAATCCATGCTCGACAAGTGGTAGGTGAAATTTCCTAGGTCGTGTCAGATTATGTACGGCCCTTCCCAGTTTGGGCCAAGGCCAGGAAGTGCCAATCGCAAAACATGGTCGCCTTCACTGAATGCTCATACTTTAACTCGCTTGTGGTCAAATCGACCGACCCTTTATCGATAAATGGCTTCTCGCTAATGGATGAGATCCCTCTACTCTTCGATTAAATCCAGATTAGCCAGAAGTAAGTCATTGTTTATTCCTTGATTGAACTGAGCTCGCTTGGACGACGATACCTCAAATAATACAAAAAGCATTACCTCTGAATCATAAATGAGGGAGAATGAAGTTTCCCCAATTGTTGTTCGAGCCATGGTTCTGTACGCCCATAGCATATTTGGTAACTCTTCAGCCTATTGACTGACCGGTGAGTAATCATACGCGTATAACGCAAGAGCATGTATCGTTCAAGTAGTATAAAAAGTATCGATCCTACGAGGACTTAATACCTAATCTATTAATTTTATGAGGTCAAATGATTACTAGTATCTAACAGGTTGATTGATTGATTTGAAATGGTGAAGATTTTGAATTTAAAAACAAGTAAATAAAATTGCATGAAAGCAGGTTTAAGAAAATTCAATATTAGAAAGCTATCTAGGGTTGTGAATCTTTCCAATATATTTTAAAAGATAAAGTGGTTATTTCATGTTTGTGTAATAAATTGGTTTACTAACCTGGAACACGAAATTATGCGAAAGCCTCTGTCGAAGGTCAGATGGAAATACCCAGTTTAACCCAATTGAACCATATGTCTATGTCAACCAAATTACCTGGATTCATTAAGTTTAAGTTCCAATTATGGCTACCCCCGCCCGACAGGTATATGTCTATCCTGTAAGGAAATCTATTAAAGGGTTATATATCCTCAAGGAAGATCGTGGGCTATTAAGTCTAAGACTGAAACCTAAAATTCCTTTGTCAAGATTATTTTAGATTTACCAGATCAATCTTATTAGTGGCCAATTAACAAGACGCATTAAGCTTAAGACTTAATAAGTAAACCTTTAAATTACCCAAACTATAAAATAACCCCTTATAACCGGTGATATTAGAATTCATCACAACCCCAGATAACTAAATTAGTTACAACACATAACTAGGGCTAGTAAAAACTTAAAAGTAAAAGACATAAAGTAAAAATGCTGAAAAGTAATTGCGGTAAAATAAAAGCTGAAAAGTAAATTATAATAAAATAAAATGCTAAGGTAAAAGGATCAACTTTTACTATTTACTATTTAGATATCTCCCTTAATATAATTTATTAACTTGTGATTATTTTACCAACCAGCCATATAGGCGGTAACCTGATTAAGTCAAATTAAGTTCGACCAGCCATAAAGAAGGTATCAAAATTTTTCCATGAACCTGCCATATAGGCGGTAAGAATATTTAATTACCAACCGACCAATCTGGCGGTATCCTAGCTAAATCAGGTTTAAACCAGTTTAAAATGAATTACCAACCGACCAATATAGCGGTATCCGCATTAAGTCAAATTTTAAATAGTGAATATATTATATTTAAGGGAGATTAATCTAAATAGAAATAGTAAAAGAATTGCCTTTCACCCTAGCAGGGGGAAGTTACCTCCTCATGGTTGAATAGTAAAAACTATAAAAGTACAGAAAATAAATTACTATTATTACAGAACGTAATTAAAATTAATTACAAAACTAAAATTTAAAAGAAACTAGATAGAAAACTCCATATTTACATCAGAGAATTCAGAGAGGAATGTACATCTAAAACTGAAATTTCGAGCTCTATTTATAGGCGTCAATAAGTGCCACGCTTCGCGACGCGCATGTTTCTTCTTACCTCGTGACGCGCTGACGTGTCAAGCTCTGATTCGTCCATTTCAGATTCTTATCTGACACGTGGCAATTCGGATAAATGAGTCAATAATTGAGCTGACGTGGCGATGATGTGGTGAAAGTGATTGTCGGCACCATAGAATTGTGATACGTGGCACGTTGTGATTGGCTGATGATGACGTGGCTGACACGTGGCAGGTTGATTCGGTCTTCTGCTGACATGGATGGTGACGTGGCTGACACGTGTCGACACATGGCGATGGTGATTTTCGGCACCATAGGATGATGACACGTGGCACGGTGCTTGTTAGCAGATCGGCTGTGATGGCGACACATGGCACGACGCACGTTAGCAAAGTCAAACTTCTCAGATTCAGACATATGGACCTGGCGCACGTTAGCAAACTTGCGGCGCATGTTAGGCGTCGCGACGCGCCCAATGACCAAAATGCCATTTTGTCTGTTTTTCACTATTTTGGCCCCAAATCACCTCCAGAATGTCCTGAAACTTTATTTATCTACAAAATAACACAAAATACATCAAAATATTCACAAAACTCAAGAAACTATACAAAATATTAGGTTAAATGAGTGGGAAATAGTGATATAATTACCACTCATCATTAACCTTTCTCGTTAGCGAGCTTGGTCTTTAGATTCTGCTTTATTATCTTGTTAATTGTTTTGACCTGACCATTAGCTTATGGATTACTCAATAAGGATGAGCTTTTCACAGTTCCTAACTACTTACAGTAATATTTGAACTATCTGCTGTCAAACTGGGTCTCATTTTTTATCACGACTTGATGTGGTACCCTAAACCGGCTGATTATATTGGACTACATGAACCTATCAATCTTTTTATCGAGATTTTGCTCAGAGGTTCTGCCTATGCCTGCTTAGTGAAATAATCCACAGTAATAATGGCGTGCTTGTAAATTCCGCGTACTGTTGGTAAAGGACCGATTAGGTCCATACCCCAAATCATGAATGGCCACAAGCTCACAATGGACTGTAAATAGGCGAATGGAGCTCAAGAGACCTTTGAAAAATGTTGACATTTATCGCACATTCTCACTAGCTCAATGCGTCCTACTTCATCGAGGGCCAATAGAAACCTTATCGCAGAGCCTTGTGGGGCTAGGGAGAGCCCCCCCGACATGGTTTCACACTGACCGGAGTGAATTCGCACAGGGCTTGGGTAACATTTTCTTCATCGGTACATCGCAAGAGTGGAGTTAAAAATCCTCTTTTGTAGAGCTTATCACCAAAATACATATACCTCACGTCTCGGGTGCAGAGTCTTCTTTCTTCATTCTTATTTTGAGGGACTGTCATTTTCCAATTGTGCTACTATTGGCTGCATCCAAGAATTGGGAAACAGCTAGATGGCCATTATCAGCTCGCCCCTTTCGATACTCGATTTTGCCACCAGCGCGATCAGGATATTCCTGGGTAGTTCTCTGTCTAGTGATATCATGGGAATTTTGAGATCGTGGTACTTGGTGTGGGACACAGCCACAGAGGTGGACGACGCTGCCCGGGCTCGCGGCCCGGTCGGGAGTACGGAGTAGCCCGCGGGGGACTAAACTAGAGAAAAAAATAGAGTCGCCACCCGTGTGTGAATTGGGAAATTGATTTAAGGCCGCACTCACCCCTCGCAAGGGAAGACCTCAAATCGTTTAGTTTGGAATGGTCCATTACTTATGCCAATTGTAATGAAAGGATTTATTGTAATAATATAACCAAGTCTTATGCAAACATGCAAGGTAATTTAAATAAACACATGAGTTTTCACACCTATAAAAGTAAATAAAAATAAAGGCAAATGCATAATTCCATAAAACGTATTGAACAATGAAGCGTAATATAATTAACAATAACTGTAAAAGCATTAATAATAAAAGCGGATAATTAAGTACGTAATGTAAAAGAAATAACTAAAAGAGGCAAGCATGCATGGAAGTAAACGTGAAGCGATGCGGCAGAATGAATAGAGATAACTAATAGGATGAATATAAAGCGATAAATAATAATAAAAAAGGTGAATAACTAAATTAGAAGAAAAATGGTGCGACCCGGCGTGGCAAAACATCATGGTAAAGGTATCATTTTGGCTTTTCCCTCAAATGGAGGACCTTTAGCTCAACGTGATTAGCCCATGTGCACGAGATAGCAATGGGTAAATAAATAAAGCAATAATGACCGGTGCGTAATCACACGCGTATAACGCAAGCACACGTATCGTTCAAGAAGTATAAAAAGTATCGATCCCACGAGGACTTAATACTTAATCTATTAATTTTATGAGGTCAAATGATTACTAGTATCTAACAAGTTGATTGATTTATTTGAAATGGTGATGATTTTGAATTTAAAAACAAGTAAATAAAATTTCACGAAAGTAGGTTTAAGAAAGTTCAATATTAGGAAACTATCTAGGGTTGTGAATCTTTCTAATATCGTTTAAAAGATGAAGTTGTAATTTCATGTTTGTGTAATAAATCGGTTTACTAACCTAGAACACTAAGTTATGTGAAAGCCTTTGTCGATGGTCAGACACAAATACCCATTATAACCCAATTGAACCATATGTCTATGTCAACCAAATTATCTGGATTCATTAAGTTTAAGTTCCAATTATGGCTACCCCCGTCCAACAGGTATATGTCTATCTGTAAGGAAATTTATTAAAGGGTTATCTATCCTCAAGGAAGATCGTGGGCTATTAAGTCTAAGGCTGAAACCTAAAATTGGAACTTAATAAGTAAACCTTTTAAATTACCCAAACTATAAAATAACCTATTATAAAACGGTGATATTAGAATTCATCACAACCCCAGATAATAATTTAGTTACGACACATAACTAGGGCTAGTAAAATAAAAGTAAAAAGTAAAAAAGCTGAATGAAAGTAATTGCGGTATGTAAGTAAAAGCTGAAAAGTAAATTACAATAAAATAAAATGCTAAGGTAAAATGATCAACTTTTACTACTACTATTTAGATATCTCTCTTAATATAATATATTAACTTGTGATTATTTTACCAACCAGCCATATAGGCGGTAACCTGATTAAGTCAAATTAAGTCCAACCAGCCATAAAGGCGGAACCAAAATAACCTGCCATATAGGCAGGTAATAAAATTTAATTACCAATCGAACAATCTTGCGGTATCCTTGCTTAGTCCGGTTTAAAAACCAATTTAAAATGAATTACCAACCGACCAATATAGCGGTATCCTCATTAAGTCAAATTTTAAATAGTGAATATATTATATTTAAGGGAGATTAATCTAAATAGCATAGTAAAAGAATTACCTTTCACCCTAGTAGGGGGAAGTTACCTCATCATGTTGAATAGTAAAAACTGTAAAAGTAAAGAAAGTAAATTACTATTATTACAGAACGTAATTAAAATTAATTACAAAACTGAAATTTAAAAGAAACTAGATAGAAAACTCCCTATTTACATCAGAGAATTCAGAGATGAAGATACATCTGAAATCAGAAAACTGAGCTGAATTTATAGGCATCGATAGGCCTCTAGCGTCACGACGCCCGTGATTAACGGCGTGGCTTGCGGAGAGCTCGACACGTGGCATTTCGGATAAGTAGATAAGGTGACACGTGGAACAGCGGCTAGCAACTCAATGATTATGCTGATGTGGCGCTGACGTGGTGACACATGGCGAAATGGATTGTCGCCACCGTAGGATTGCAACATGTGGCACCTTGTGATTGGCTGATGATGACGTGACGGTGACATGGCATTTTGACTCGGTCAACTGGTGATGTGGACGATGACGTGGCTGACACATGGAGTGACACGTGGCGATGGCGATTGTCGGCAACCGTAGGATGATGACACTTGTCACGGTGCACGTTAGCAGATCGGCTGTGATGGTGACACGTGGCACGGTGCACGTTAGCAAAGTCAAACTTCTCAGATTCTGACACGTGGACCCGGCGCACGTTAGCAGACTTGCAGCACACGTTAGGCGACGAGCCAAATGAAAAAATTACCCTTTTGTGTTTTTTTCACTTTTTTGGCCCCAAATCACCTCCAGATTGTCCTGAAACTTTATTTATCTACAAAATAACACAAAACACATCAAAATATTCACAACCTCAATAAACTATCCCAAATATTATGGTCAAATGAGTGAGAAATATTGATATAATTATCACTCATCACACTCCCAAACCTAACATTTTGCTAGTCCTCGAGCAAAACACAAAATAAAATAATATAAACATCTTTAAAATAATATTTAACTAAGCCACTTTCGTTGGGATCACGGTTGCATTTAGCGTATGCAACAAGCCTTTAAACCCTTAGGCATCCCTAGTGGACGAGTTGTAGTCTCGTGAGGGTTTACAGCAATGATACCCACAAATATTTTACAAAAGTAAAAATGTAGTAAAACTAATGCACACAAAAGCAAAAAGACAAGAGAAAAGAGAATAAAGAAGTTAATGACTAATCAGGTGAAACTTCTACTCCAAGTTACTAGATGTTTTCTTTCTTTCTAAATTACTGAATAAGTAAATTCTCCGATTATATTTACCATTCTCTATATACACAGCCAACAAAATATTAATCAACTCATTTTTGCCCACAACAGTAATAAGTGCAGTTGAGAATAGAGTAATATTTTTGTCCTAAAGTTTTATCAGAATTCACACCTTTTGTAGCAATGGAATAATTTTTCTGATTTTTCTGATTTTTTCTTTGATTTTTTTTTATTTATATACAATATCTTCCATCTATGTAGCGAGTGTTGGGTCGGTGGCTCCCAAACCAGTTGGCTTTAGGGCACCAGGTGTTAAGACACCCCTACAGACTTAATTACTCAGACTTTAGATATATATATTTTTCCAACATCTTTGATCTATGTAGCGAGCTTTGGGACAGTGACTCCCAAACCAGTTGGCTTTAGGGCACTAGGTGTTAAAACACCCTTACAGACTTAATAACTGGATCTCAGACGTTTTTTTTCATTGCTTTTTGAGATGCTTCCTCCAATTAAACTAGAGCACTGAATATTACAAACTTTTCAATTTCAGCTCATGTCCGTATGTTACCATGCATGTTGATAATACCTGCCAACTGAGCATATGAAGATCCTTTTTATTAGTATTATGGAGAATTCACAAATTAAATAATTCAAAAGGAAATAAACAAAAATTAACTTGTTCGAAATAGGTTTGAGATACGTCTCAGGAGTGGTGGAAACTCCTTACTCAGCTATCTCTTACCAATTTCACCTTTTTAGTCAAAATAAAAACACAAAAACGCAAAATATATTTTATTTTTTCAATTTTTCAAATTTTTTTTGTATTTTTCGAAAAATTTTGGACTAAAAATAAAAAACAACACACCACTAAAACAAGATACTGATCAACTAATTCCCTCCCCCAAACCTAAATGAGACATTGTCCCCAATGTCTTAAACAGTAGAAGAATAGTTTAGAAGATAGTACCTGGTTAGCTGAAATTCTACACGAAAAGTTAAAGGTTAAGATCCAGATTAATCCGACGCCTCTTACCACGATCGTCCTCGGACCAATTTATCTTTGAAATGATAGGGTCAATTTTTGGTTCATAGGCTAAGATTTGGTCAATTAGATTCGGAGCAGTTCTGGCAGTAATGAGGAGTTCTTTCATAGGTTTGTCACGAACCCATTTCTTCGGGCATCATCAAGAAACACACAAAGAAAATCATAAAATCCTTCAACGTTGTACAGTCCAAGCGGTTTCTGGTGTATGTTCAAGTTTGCCCAGGATAATACTGTAAAAATTTCCTCCAATGTACTCAAGCCACATGGCAAAGCAATAAATGCATCAGCACGGTTAATCATTTGTACCAGTCGTTCAGACATACCTGGCACAATTAGCTCTTCTCCGTTTGATGGTCCAATAAGATTTTCCTCTGCCAAGGGTTTTGGGATGATTCCCAAAATGTGACTGCCTCATTCCTGTACGGCCTTTGAAACCATCCCCATTAGTCCAAGATTGCCTCCGCCATATACTAAGTGCATATTCCTTGCAGCTAAGACTCGACCCAATTCATGTGTTGCTTCTACGTATTGTGGCTTAACACCAACACTAGTACCGCAAAAACACACAGATGTTTTCAACTCGTCTTCTTGAAGTGGCTTCCATGTTTTACTCTGGATGTCTTCAAAAGTGCAATGATGAGTTGAATTTATAACACCTGAAAAAGGGTGAGTAAAATAATAGCACTAGTACCACAAATGACAATTATTAGTTAACAGTAAAATAAATCGTGATAGTAAAAAAGGACTGGATCCTGTCGGAGAAAATAAAAGAAAACAACAAAACAAATTACAATTATTAGGAAAAGACAAAGAGATATAATATGTACAAGAATGTAGCGGCTTGATTGACGTCTATGCGTCAGGGACAAGCTTCCCATCCAATTTTCTTATAAATTGGCAAACATGGTCTTTTTGAGTCAGATCCCGAGACTTAACTGTTGTCTTTCTTTTGAAATTGTGCATATAACACACGAATTTCGTGATACACATATCCCCTGGGATGCGTCTCAAGAGTTTTAGATATATCATCCAAAGACTCCTTACTCAAGCCATCCCAATGAAATTAATCTTATCTTCGCGATTATCAGACACCACTTCTAAAGAATGACAACGAGTATCACAAACATACGAGCATATTTATAAAAAACACACATTCTTTTGGCTCTTCTCTTTTTAGCATAGGTGCTCCTTCCTAAACCAGGCAGATGTGAAATAAAAGAGTCAGAAGACTCATCTGCCAATCGGACCCGTGCTTCAATAATCCAACGAATGTCAGTAGGAATGCCTTTGATCATCAGTAGTCTCATCCTTTCCAAGCGAGCTTTGTAGACTTTCATCAGAGATTTTTGAGGGAGAGAAGGAAATTGCTTGCGAAGATTTGCGAGAGCTTCTTCCATCGTGAAATGACTTACCTGCAAAAATTAAACACACCAGATCACAATATATACACAAAATGCATGGTTGCCTCCCTACGAGCGCTAAGTTTAACATCGTCAGCTAGAAGTGACTTCTCGAATGTTAGGCTGGATCTGAAAGTGTGACACTTTCTTTTTGTCGCTCAAATGATTCTCCCCAGTAGTGCTTGACACGCTTGTTTTTAACCTTAAAAGTTTTGTTGGAGTCAGGATCATGTATCTCAACGGCTCTGTCTGGTAAAACCTTGGTGATCACAAATGGACCTGACCACCGTGATTTTGGCTTCCATGGGAAGAATTTCACCCTTGATTTGTTTAACAGTACCTTCTATCTTGGTTCCAGTTGTATGCGCACTAACTTCTCATCATGTCTTTTCCTTGCCTTTTCTTTATACAATTTGGCATCCTCAAAATGCCAATTGTGTGAAATTCCTCCAATTCATTGAGCTGGTGGAACTTTTTCTCTCATGTTGCTTGTAGTGCAAGAATTGGTTTTTTCAGTGCAAAAGACGCTTTATCTTCAGGCTCCACAGGCAATTGACATGTTTTAAGTTTGTCAATAGAACTTTACATTCCATTGGAGTTCTGAATGGTACTGTGTATCACATCATGTCTGAAACATTCCTCATTCTTTTATCATCTAGGAAATTCATGGCCTTGAAAACATTGAATGTTACTTCTTGGTCATGTACCTTCATGGTTGTTCTCCTTTCTGTACATCAATAATGGTTCGACCTGTAGCCAAGAACGGTCTCCCAATGATGATTGGCACGTCTGCATCTTCCTCCATATCAAGGATAATAAAATCTGCTGGGAAAATGAATTTGTCAACCTTGACCAGCACATCCTCAACTACGCCTCTTGGAAATACGAGCGTTCTATCAGCAAGTTGTAGAGCGACTGAAGTGGGCATTGTTTCTCCAATCTGCAATTTCCTGAAAATAGAAAAAAGGCATCAAGTTAACACTTGCACCTAAATCACATAAAACCCTACCAAAGTTATGTTCTCATATGATGCATGGAATGGTGAAACTACCAGGATCTTTCAACTTTGGGGGAAGCTTCCTCTGAATGATGGCGCTGCATTCTTCTGTCAACGCTATTGTCTCGTAATCTCCGTTTTTGTGAAAGAATGTCTTTCATGAATTTTACATAGCGGTATTTGTTCCATGGCTTCTGCAAATGGAATGTTGATGTGCAGCTTTTTGAACACCTCTAGGAAACGAGCAAACTGATTATCCAGTTTGTTTTTCTGAAGTCGTTGTGGAAAAGGTGGAGGTGGAATGATCTGATCTTTTTCTTTTTTCTTTGCTTCTTTTTCCTCCATCTGTGGAACTACATCTTTTGGAATATCTTCAATTGTTGCTTGATTCCAACATCTTTGTTGATTTCAGTACCACTTTTTAACATGATGGCATGACATTGTTCCTTTCCCATGTTCGTTGGATTTGGCTCTGTGTTGCTGGGAAGAGTACCTGGCGGTCTGTAACTCTGAGCATTGGCCAGTTGTCCCATTTGATTTTCCAGTGCTTTAATAGAGGCTGAATGGCTTTGATTCAATGCTACTTGATTTTGAACCATAGCTGCTAAAACATCGTATTTTGCTTCTTACTTCTTCAACTGGGCCAACATTTCTATTATTCCTGGTTCTTTTTCATGCTCCGGCTTTTGGTTGTTGCTGGAATCTAGGTGGTGGATAGTTCTGCTGTTGGAATCCAGGTGGTGGATTGTTCTTTTGCTCTGATTGTTGCTCCATGAAAAATTGGGATGATTCCTCCACCCTGGGTTTTAGGTGTTGGAATATGGATTGTTCATCTGTCTGTTGAAATTTTTGACATAATTCACCGTCTCTTCAAGTTGGTTTGGTTCTGGTGCTCCTCCATATGGTGAACTTGTGGATCCAGTGGTAAGAGTCTCCATAAATTTGCATATCTGATCTAGCTTGGCGTTGACTGCTGTATTGGCTCCACTTTCATAAATTCCTGCAATTCTTTGGATCATGCTCCTTTCTGTTGGCCACAATGAATTGTTGTTGGCTATTTCTTCGATTAGGTCCCTGGCTTGATCTTCTCATTTTGCCATCAACGCTCCTCCAGCAGCAGCATCAATTGTGATTCTCATTAGTCCAGAAAGTCTATTATAGAAAGTTTGGACTTGGAGCCATTTTGGAATCTCATGGTGAGGACATTTCCGGAGAAAATCTTTAGACCTTTCCTAAGCTTTGTAGAGAGTTTCCGAGTCTTGTTGCATAAAGGATGTGATGTCATTCCTCAGCTTTCCAGTTCTGGCTGGTGGAAAGTACTTTGCAAGAAATTTGGTGGCTAAAGTGTTCCAAGTTGTGATGGAACCTGCTGGTAGTGAATGTAGCCAAACTTTAGCTCTGTCTTTCAAGGAGTATGGAAAAACTCGCAGTCTCATTGCTTCTTCAGCTTCTCGGTTGTAATTGAAAGTGTCGTAAACTTCCAGAAAGTTACTGATGTGGGTATTAGGATCTTCAGTTGCTTTTCCCCCAAATGCACTAACTGCTGAATCATCTGAGTGCATGATTTGATGTCACATGCATTTACTGGTAAATGAGGAAGTAGAATACAGGAACGAAGCTGTCGACCACCAGAATAGTTTTGTCTCGAATGGGTATTGCTGGTGCAACTTCCAGAGGTTCAGGTTCCATGTTGACTAAAGCTTCTTGGCCTTCACGCCTTTCCCTTCTCAATTGTCTGATGGTTCTTTCAATTTTTGGGTCAAGCGATCGGAGTTCAAAGCTTTTGGTTCATCTCTTGTAGTTTCTGAGAACCTTAAACACAAGAAAACAACAACAATAAAAAAAAATAGATACAAGTAAAGGTATCTAACCTCAAAATTAATAGTGAAAGATAATAAGTCCCCGACAACGGTGCCAAAAACTTGACCGGTGCGTAATCACACGAGTATAACGCAAGCACACGTATCATTAAAGTAGTATAAAAGTATCGATCCCACGAGGACTTAATACCTAATCATTAATTTATGAGGTCAAATGATTACTAGTATCTAACAGGTTGATTGATTGATTTGAAATGGTGATGATTTTGAATTTACAAACAAGTAAATAAACTTTTATGAAAATAGGTTTAAGAAAGTTCAATATTAGGAAACTATCTAGGGTTGTGAATCTTTCTAATATCTTTTAAAAGATGAAGTGGTTATTTCAAATACCCAGTATAACCCAATTGAACCATATGTCTATGTCAACCAAATTATCTGGATTCATTAAGTTTAAGTTCCAATTATGGCTACCCCCGCCCGACAGGTATATGTCTATCCTATAAGGAAATTTATTAAAGGGTTATCAATCTTCAAGGAAGATCGTGGGCTATTAAGTCTAAGGCTGAAACCTAAAATTCCTTTGTCAGTTTTTTTAGATTTACCAGATCAATCTATTAGTGGCCAATTAACAAGATGCATTAAGCTTCAGACTTAATAAGTAAACCATTAAATTACCCAAACTATAAAATATCCCCTTATAAACCGATGATATTAGAATTCATCACAACCCCAGATAATTAATTTAGTTACGACACATAACTAGGGCTAGTAAAATAAAAGACATAAGTAAAAAAGTTGAAAAGTAATTGCGGTAAAGTAAAAGCTGAAAAGTAAATTACAATAAAATAAAATGCTAAGGTAAAAGGATCAACTTTTACTACTACTAATTTAGATATCTCTCTTAATATAATATATTAACTTGTGATTATTTTACCAACCAGCCATATAGGCGGTAACCTGATTAAGTCAAATTAAGTCCAACCAGCCATAAAGGCGGAACCAAAATAAACCTGCCATATAGGCAGTAATAAAATTTAATTACCAATCGAACAATCTTGCGGTATCCTTGCTTAGTCAGGTTTAAACCAATTTAAAATGAATTACCAACCGACCAATATAGCGCATCCTCATTAAGTCAAATTTTAAATAGTGAATATATATATTTAAGGGAGATTAATCTAAATAGCAATAGTAAAAGAATTACCTTTCACCCTAGCAGGGGGAAGTTCCTCCTCATGTTGAATAGTAAAAACTGTAAAAGTAAGAAAGTAAATTACTATTATTACAGAACGTAATTAAAATTAATTACAAAAGAAATTAAAAGAAACTAGATAGAAAACTCCTTATCTACATCAGATAATTCAGAGATGAGATACATCTGAAATCAGAAAACTGAGCTGAATTTATAGGCGTCGATAGGCCTCCAGCGTCACGACGCCCGTGTTTAACGGTATGGCTTGCGGATAGCTCGACACATGGCGTTTCGGATAAGTAGATAAGGTGACACATGGCACAGCGGCTAGAAACTCAATGATTATGCTGATGTGGCGAAAAGGATTGTCGGCACCGTAGGATTATGACACGTGGCACCGTAGGATTGGCTGATGATGATGTGATGGGACATGGCATTTTGACTTTTTCAACCGGTGATGTGGACGATGACGTGGCTGACACGTGGGAGTGACACGTGGTGATGGCGATTGTAGGCACCATAGGATGATGACACGTGTCATGCGCACGTTAGCAGATCGGCTGCGATGTTGACACGTGGCACGACGCACGTTAGCAAAGTCAAACTTCTCAGATTCTGACATGTGGACCCGGCGCAACGTTAGGCGTGGCGACGTAGCCTATGCGTCGTGACGCGCCAAATGACAAAATTTCCCTTTTGTGTTCTTTTCATTGTTTTGACCCCAAATCACCTCCAGATTGTCCTGAAACTTTATTTATCTATAAAAAACACAAAACACATCAAAATATTCACAAAACTCAAGAAATTATACAAAATATATGTTAAATGAGTGGGAAATAGTGATATAATTACCACTCATCAAATAACAAGCGAAAAGTAAATAACGGATTAATAAAAGAGATACGACCAAGGCCAACATCTATATGGGACCTCGTATGCCCGATTGAACATATTTCACATTCAATCAAGTATACCTCGTCCGGCGCGGCAAAACATCATGGTAAAGGTAGCCTTTAGGCATTTCCTTCGAATAGAGGACCTTTAATCCATCCTGATTAGCCCATGCGCACTAAATTGACACTACACAAATAAATAAAGCGATAACGTGCGGAAAGTAAATTAAATAAGAATAAAAGAGATGCGACCAAGGCCGACATCTATATGGGACCTCGTATACCCGATTGAACGTATTTCACATTCAATCAAGCATACTTCATCCGGCGCGGCAAAACATCGTGGTAAAGGTAGCCTTTTGGCTTTTCCCTCAAATGGAGGGCCTTTAATCCAACGTGATTAGCCATGCGCACTAGATTAACAATGTAAAAATAAAGAAACAACACATAGAAAATAAATAGCGGAACAATAAACATGAAATTAAATAACAAAATGAAACACGTGCTTGAAAGTTTCTCAAGCGGTATGTGGTGTTGTTTCCCAAGAACAGACCGCACTACCGTCCATTCGGATTCGGCTACGGAATTTACGTCTGGGTTTCCATCCGATATACTGCAAGAGGTAGCCCACAATCATTAACTCAACATAAATAAATATGTACATAAAACATTATGATGCATATAAATGATCAACAATGAATAATTGAAAAGATAAATAGTAAAAAGGGGGGCCCTCAGGTCTTACCTTTTAAGTTGCTCCTCGGAAGTGCGTTACGTCATCGCCGGAAGGGTTAATGCTCCTTAATTTTTCTGGTTTTCTGGTTTAGAAAAATGAGGTAGCCCGTCATTTCCTTCGATGTCTCGCTGTTTTCGATGCTATTTTCTCTGTCTT
The DNA here is from genome assembly GCA_019454045.1 of Zanthoxylum bungeanum. NCBI lineage: Eukaryota > Viridiplantae > Streptophyta > Magnoliopsida > Sapindales > Rutaceae > Zanthoxylum > Zanthoxylum bungeanum. Next base: position 16,727 of record SKCR01024162.1, read on the forward strand.
TCTTCGCTGTTTTCGGTCGCTACCTTCTGCGATCTTTCTGGACTGTTTTAGACTGTTGTTTCTGTGGTGTTTTGTTCATTGTTTTGGTTGTTTTAGGACTATTTTGGGGTGTGTTTTCGGTGGTCTAGCTCATGTTTTTTGAAGGGTTGTTGGCTGGAAGTTTGGTCAGTAGGGGATGGTTGCTTTTTGATATGTGAACTGGCTTCATATTTGTTTGTTCACGTGTTGATTGGGTTCTATTTCGTTCGGTTAAAGTGAGGGTTGTTTGCTTTTGTTTGTGTCGGTGGTGGCTTAGGTTTTGTGTGTTGGCTATGTGAGAGAGAGACGTGTGTGTGTGTTAGTTGAAGAGTGCGTGTCTAGGATTGTGTGTGTGAATGTACGTTGAAGAGAGACGTGTGTGTGTGTTTTACGTGAAGCCAAGTGCGTGGCTATTGAGGGGTGAGTGAGGCGAGAGGGAGAGGCCAAAGAGATCTTAGGGGCCGAGAGATTAGAGAAAGAGTGTGAGGGCTAGGGTTTATTACTTTGCTCGGTGGATTTTGTCTTCACGTGGAGGGCAATTTTGTTCTTGTTGTTTACAGCTTTCTGAGTGTCAATGTGATGTTTGTGTCACGGCTTTAGGGGTTTATGAATGTGTGATGCCGAGAGTATTGTGTGCATGAGAGAGGAGAGAGGGTCGAGAGAGGGGAGAAAGGCGTGAGTGTTGAATGTATTAGGGTTTGTTTATTTGTTTGTGCGTTTGGTGAATGAGAGAGAGAAAGATGAGCGAGGTGTTTAGGGTTTTTTTGTGTTCATATTTTAGAGAGAGGCGTGAGGAGTGAGAGCCAAGGGAGAGGAGCGTCTAGGGTTCTTCTTTGTTTTCTTTTTGATGTGGTCGTGAGTCCAATGGGAGATATATATTTGGATTTTGGCCACTTTTTATAATGGTGAGCTAGGGTTTCTAGTTAAGGAAGTAAATCATGCAAATATATGATGTGTTTAATTAAATTATTTAGGGAAATAAATTTGTGTAATTTTGGTGGGGAATATCTTTAATTTGGTAAGTGATTTATTTAGATTAGGAATGTGATTTATTTAGATTTAGGAAGGGTATTTGATTGGATTTATAATCTTTGCTAATTAGGAAGGTGATTTGGGAGGGATTTGGCATGTGTTTTACATGTGATTTAATTATCTTGGATTGGGCTTGGGTGTGTGGGCCTAAAAGGGTTGCATAGATTGCATGTGTTTTGGATGGGTGTGTATGAGTATGTGGGCTTTTGTGGGTTACGGTGGTTTTGGGCCGAGGCTAAAAGTTAAAACAAAGATTAATCGAGCGAACCCGAGGCTAAACAAACGAATTAAATCTGAGGATGTACTTATTTTTGAATTTTCCCTTTCGACGTCTGTTTCCCGTAACTTCCGCAGCTTATCGGGTACTGCCTCCAAAAAGGCTCATCATCGGGCTTTCATGTAAAAATGCAAGTGTCTACAGTCGCCCCCACTTTGATGGGCTTGTGTAGTGTGTGACAATTACAATCCTATTAAAGTCATGCATGCATTTTACTTACCTGGCTCGCCAGTTGTTACTTGACTTACATGTTATTCTGAGGTACTTCAAACTGAGTTGATGAGAGGTGGTCCATTCCCAAACCGTTACTGTGAGGTGGTCCATTCCCGAACCGTTACTGTGAGGTGGTCCATTCCCGAACCGTTACTGTGAGGTGGTCTATCCCGAACAGTTACTGTGAGGTGGTCCATTCCCAAATTGTTACTGTGAGGTGGTCCATTCCCGAACCGTTACTGTGAGGTGGTCTATTCCCGAACCGTTACTGTGAGGTGGTCTATTCCCAAACCGTTACTGTGAGGTGGTCCATTCCCGAACCGTTACTGTGAGGTGGTCTATTCCTGAACCGTTACTGTGAGGTGGTCCATTCCCGGACCGTTACTGTGAAGTGGTCCATTCCCGAACCGTTATTGTATGAGGTGGTCCATTCCTGAACCGTTACTGTGAGGTGGTCCATTCCCGAACCATTACTGTGAGGTGGTCCATTCCCGAACCGTTACTTGATGAGAGATGGTTCATTCCCAAACCATTACTGAGTTGAGATTGTTGCCATTCTCGGCTTGCTCGTCCTTGCCACTTTTTTCTTTCTTTCTTCAAAAACCTGTGAACACAAAACAAAAATTGTGTGTGCGTGACGTGTATGCAAGTATGTATGGATGTATTTCCTATTCCGATGGGTTAGGCCTTTCTTGTGCTCTCTGGTGTATTTTGCCCATAAATGTATTCGGTCACCCCCGGGCCTACTTACAGTTTTCTTCTGCCAATTCTCCTCTGGTGATCGCTCAGTTCTTTTTTGTCTCATGGCTCAAGTTCTCGGTATATCCCTTATTCACGGGGTTGTAGACTGGTCGCCCCTAGACTTGGCTTAGCTTTCTGTTCTCTACTGTTTGCACTAGGTCGAGGTGGACTACATGATGTGTCACTCCTTATCAACATACTATATTACTGGTTAGAAAACAATCCCAATAGTTATACATATTATTGCCCTCAAATAATGCCCAGTATTGAAACCAGAGAACCTTCAAAACATTCAACGCAACTCAAATCCAAGTCTTTGAATAAATGATCTAAGCCAGACTCAAAGTGTGTGTGTGCAAAGGTTCCTTTGTAGATTCATCCCCAGATAAGCCAACTCAATAATTCCATCAAAAAATTGGGATCGATGGGTCAAACCAACCTAGATGTCTCAATTATGCCCTGCAGTTTCTTTTATGTGCTCAATATGGCATGGTTTTTTTTTTGTCTTTTTTTTTCCAACACACCTACCTTTTAAGGTAGCATTTCTCCTCATGGTGGTCCTAATACTCGCCCATGGGTAGCTTCACGCTTATCGGTTATAGATGGTTCATATTATTTTTTTTTCGAGACTTTTCTTTTATTTTCAACCACACTATACATCATAACACAAGCAAATCAAGATAGACATCTAAGCAAACGGTCATTCACCGACCTGCAATTTATTCAACTAGTCACCTTGCCGACTACTCAGGTTTTCACTGCTATAAACCTATGATTAAGTGCTCACGAGTCTAACCTAGATCAATTACTCAAATCATCAGATAAAAGAGTATCAAGAACTTATCGTTTCTAAGGTTTCACCCTGAAGCAATCAATTTCATCATCGGACTTATGCCTAACTATTAGGGACTAACAGGAAACGGCTCGAATGAGTAAGCAAAATCGATGTCTTTATGATTAATAAATGCAGGACTAAAATTGAATCAGATCAGGAAATTAAGCATCTCCAAAATTTGCAGCCTTGCCTTCTTCGTCTTCTTGCTTTCTTCAAACATCAGATTTTCCAACTGCAGTAGTTGTTTTTCCCATTTACTTTCCTCTTTTGCAACCTCCTCCTCGTCAATATTCAAGAGGTTTTCCCAGAAATCCCCCTTCTGTTCTGTCTCATCTTTACTACTGTTGCCCCATATCCCAACGCGGGAAGTTTGGTGGTTGTGAGTTTGGAGGACAAGGCTATCGGGTAGGGCGGAGTTGATCATGTGGGTGGGTGGAGGGTTTTTTTGTATGTTGGGTTGTTCTTTTTCCGGGTCGGGTATTTTATGGGCATCAATGAGGTCTTGGATTTCATGCCTAAGGCGGGTGCATTTTTCAGTCTCATGGCCTTTTTGCTGGTGGAGGTAACAATATAGGTTTAGGTCAAGGTAGCGGGGCACATGGTTTGGAAGTGGTTTATGTTCTAAGGGATTTAGGAGTCCTTGCCTTTTCAGTTCTTCAAACACCTCTGACAAGGTCTACCAAAATTGGAGAATCATCTGTTTCTGATAGGGGCGACCCTAGAAGGAGTAGGCTTGGTCCCTAAAGGTCCCCCAATGGTCTTTCTATTCTGGTTGCAGAACTTCCTATTATTGGCTATACGGGGTACGGTCAAACTGGCCACAACATTGGTCAAAACTTGCAGCTGCTCAGTAATCTTAGTGATGTTGGTCTCTAATTGGTCCATGCAGGAAACCTCATTATCTGACTCACTCATGTTTGCCAACTATTTTTTTTTACGAGTCTTCCTTCTTCTCTAACCCAACGAATATCTATGATGGCTTTTAAAACTATGAGTTAGCATGATGCGTGTGATGTATGAGATATATAAGATATATGTAGTTATCAAAACAGAATATATCCTTCCGACCTTATTTCTCCCACACTCGTGGCAAGTCCATTTCTGTCCTAGGTATGGCTTATTTTATGCACCAATATGGGGTACACAAAATTGTTCTCTCCTATGCTACGGGGTGAACTTTTGTCGCTTCTGTCCATTTCCATCGGTAGAAGACAAAGACCGCCCATTTACAATGTGGACTAAGCCTATTATGGGAACATGCCATTGTCTAGAAACGATGAATTGGGCTTTCAGCAATCGCGGTCATGTGGATGAACTTCGAGGTATCCAAAGTAAACAAATATGTCATAACAAGGCGTATCCTTTCTGGATGAAAGCCAGTGCGGATATCAGACTCATGTTTCTGGCATACTTGGATCGTATTTGGATTTTCTAAGCCCATCAAGGTTTTCATACAAGTTGGCCCATTATCATTTTAAAGCATTCAATCACATTATTGCGAGGTGCAAACTTGTCCCAGTTGCAAAAGGCCCAACAGTTTCACTTTACAATACAATAACGTGTCTAAACAACCTAAAATGATAGGAGGCCCAAACACAAAGTGGCCCATCTGTATTTTAGAAGCTTTTGGCCCAATCGTCATAAGATACAAACTCATCCCAGTTTAAATGGCCCAACAATTTCACATCTCATGACAAGAAGTCCAAATGAATCCAAATGATGATGGTCCCAAACACAAGCATAAAGGGTGGCTTCTATAGGTCATGCAACTATGGTTCATATGCAGGTTTATGGGAGTATTGATAAGGCTCCCGCCAGTGAAGGGTTGCCCACAACTAGGTCTCCCCACTCAGGGGTTCGAGCGACCAAGTGAGCGCACATTTTTTTATACCCTACGGTACGTGCCAACGAGTGATGATACCATATAACGATCCGCCGCTTCGAGCAAAAATGACTTCACGGTGCATGAATAACTGTCAAATGGAATCCTCTATTGAAAATTCCCCAGAGGGAGGGTGGAGCGAACTCTCTTAAATACCCTTACCTATTAGGCTCTTATCGCCTTGGTGACGGGATAAACAACAGATCCTCCAAATTAGTCCATCAATTTAAGTATGCCTTAAGGTAAGCTTTGAGTAAATGATTATCTAGATGTCTTCACAGTTACTGTGAGGTGGTCCATTCCCAAATTTTTACTGTGAGGTGGTCCATTCCCGAACCGTTACTGTGAGGTGGTCTATTCCCGAACCGTTACTGTGAGGTGGTCTATTCCCAAACCGTTACTGTGAGGTGGTCCATTCCCGAACCGTTACTGTGAGGTGGTCTATTCCTGAACCGTTACTGTGAGGTGGTCCATTCCCGGACCGTTACTGTGAAGTGGTCCATTCCCGAACCGTTATTGTATGAGGTGGTCCATTCCTGAACCGTTACTGTGAGGTGGTCCATTCCCGAACCATTACTGTGAGGTGGTCCATTCCCGAACCGTTACTTGATGAGAGATGGTTCATTCCCAAACCATTACTGAGTTGAGATTGTTGCCATTCTCGGCTTGCTCGTCCTTGCCACTTTTTTCTTTCTTTCTTAAAAACCTGTGAACACAAAACAAAAATTGTGTGTGCGTGACGTGTATGCAAGTATGTATGGATGTATTTCCTATTCCGATGGGTTAGGCCTTTCTTGTGCTCTCTGGTGTATTTTGCCCATAAATGTCTTCGGTCACCCCCGGGCCTACTTACAGTTTTCTTCTGCCATTCTCCTCTGGTGATCGCTCAGTTCTTTTTTGTCTCATGGCTCAAGTTCTCGGTATATCCCTTATTCACGGGGTTGTAGACTGGTCGCCCCTAGACTTGGCTTAGCTTTCTGTTCTCTATTGTTTGCACTAGGTCGAGGTGGACTACATGATGTGTCACTCCTTATCAACATACTATATTACTGGTTAGAAAACAATCCCAATAGTTATACATATTATTGCCCTCAAATAATGCCCAGTATTGAAACCAGAGAACCTTCAAAACATTCAACGCAACTCAAATCCAAGTCTTTGAATAAATGATCTAAGCCAGACTCAAAGTGTGTGTGTGCAAAGGTTCCTTTGTAGATTCATCCCCAGATAAGCCAACTCAATAATTCCATCAAAAAATTGGGATCGATGGGTCAAACCAACCTAGATGTCTCAATTATGCCCTGCAGTTTCTTTTATGTGCTCAATATGGCATGGTTTTTTTTTGTCTTTTTTTTTCCAACACACCTACCTTTTAAGGTAGCATTTCTCCTCATGGTGGTCCTAATACTCGCCCATGGGTAGCTTCACGCTTATCGGTTATAGATGGTTCATATTATTTTTTTTTCGAGACTTTTCTTTTATTTTCAACCACACTATACATCATAACACAAGCAAATCAAGATAGACATCTAAGCAAACGGTCATTCACCGACCTGCAATTTATTCAACTAGTCACCTTGCCGACTACTCAGGTTTTCACTGCTATAAACCTATGATTAAGTGCTCACGAGTCTAACCTAGATCAATTACTCAAATCATCAGATAAAAGAGTATCAAGAACTTATCGTTTCTAAGGTTTCACCCTGAAGCAATCAATTTCATCATCGGACTTATGCCTAACTATTAGGGACTAACAGGAAACGGCTCGAATGAGTAAGCAAAATCGATGTCTTTATGATTAATAAATGCAGGACTAAAATTGAATCAGATCAGGAAATTAAGCATCTCCAAAATTTGCAGCCTTGCCTTCTTTCGTCTTCTTGCTTTCTTCAAACATCAGATTTTCCAACTGCAGTAGTTGTTTTTCCCATTTACTTTCCTCTTTTGCAACCTCCTCCTCGTCAATATTCAAGAGGTTTTCCCAGAAATCCCCCTTCTGTTCTGTCTCATCTTTACTACTGTTGCCCCATATCCCAACGCGGGAAGTTTGGTGGTTGTGAGTTTGGAGGACAAGGCTATCGGGTAGGGCGGAGTTGATCATGTGGGTGGGTGGAGGGTTTTTTTGTATGTTGGGTTGTTCTTTTTCCGGGTCGGGTATTTTATGGGCATCAATGAGGTCTTGGATTTCATGCCTAAGGCGGGTGCATTTTTCAGTCTCATGGCCTTTTTGCTGGTGGAGGTAACAATATAGGTTTAGGTCAAGGTAGCGGGGCACATGGTTTGGAAGTGGTTTATGTTCTAAGGGATTTAGGAGTCCTTGCCTTTTCAGTTCTTCAAACACCTCTGACAATGGTCTACCAAAATTGGAGAATCGTCTGTTTCTGATAGGGGCGACCCTAGAAGGAGTAGGCTTGGTCCCTAAAGGTCCCCCAATGGTCTTTCTATTCTGGTTGCAGAACTTCCTATTATTGGCTATACGGGGTACGGTCAAACTGGCCACAACATTGGTCAAAACTTGCAGCTGCTCAGTAATCTTAGTGATGTTGGTCTCTAATTGGTCCATGCAGGAAACCTCATTATCTGACTCACTCATGTTTGCCAACTATTTTTTTTTACGAGTCTTCCTTCTTCTCTAACCCAACGAATATCTATGATGGCTTTTAAAACTATGAGTTAGCATGATGCGTGTGATGTATGAGATATATAAGATATATGTAGTTATCAAAACAGAATATATCCTTCCGACCTTATTTTCCCACACTCGTGGCAAGTCCATTTCTGTCCTAGGTATGGCTTATTTTATGCACCAATATGGGGTACACAAAATTGTTCTCTCCTATGCTACGGGGTGAACTTTTGTCGCTTCTGTCCATTTCCATCGGTAGAAGACAAAGACCGCCCATTTACAATGTGGACTAAGCCTATTATGGGAACATGCCATTGTCTAGAAACGATGAATTGGGCTTTCAGCAATCGCGGTCATGTGGATGAACTTCGAGGTATCCAAAGTAAACAAATATGTCATAACAAGGCGTATCCTTTCTGGATGAAAGCCAGTGCGGATATCAGACTCATGTTTCTGGCATACTTGGATCGTATTTGGATTTTCTAAGCCCATCAAGGTTTTCATACAAGTTGGCCCATTATCATTTTAAAGCATTCAATCACATTATTGCGAGGTGCAAACTTGTCCCAGTTGCAAAAGGCCCAACAGGTTTACACTTTACAATAACGTGGCTAAACAACCTAAAATGATAGGAGGCCCAAACACAAAGTGGCCCATCTGTATTTTAGAAGCTTTTGGCCCAATCGTCATAAGATACAAACTCATCCCAGTTTAAATGGCCCAACAATTTCACATCTCATGACAAGAAGTCCAAATGAATCCAAATGATGATGGTCCCAAACACAAGCATAAAGGGTGGCTTCTATAGGTCATGCAACTATGGTTCATATGCAGGTTTATGGGAGTATTGATAAAGGCTCCCGCCAGTGAAGGGTTGCCCACAACTAGGTCTCCCCACTCAGGGGTTCGAGCGACCAAGTGAGCGCACATTTTTTATACCCTACGGTACGTGCCAACGAGTGATGATACCATATAACGATCCGCCGCTTCGAGCAAAAATGACTTCACGGTGCATGAATAACTGTCAAATGGAATCCTCTATTGAAAATTCCCCAGAGGGAGGGTGGAGCGAACTCTCTTAAATACCCTTACCTATTAGGCTCTTATCGCCTTGGTGACAGGAATAAACAACAGATCCTCCAAATTAGTCCATCAATTTAAGTATGCCTTAAGGTAAGCTTTGAGTAAATGATTATCTAGATGTCTCTTCACAGTTACTGTGAGGTGGTCCATTCCCAAATTGTTACTGTGAGGTGGTCCATTCCCGAACCGTTACTGTGAGGTGGTCCATTCCCGAACCGTTACTGTGAGGTGGTCTATTCCCAAACCGTTACTGTGAGGTGGTCCATTCCCGAACCGTTACTGTGAGGTGGTCTATTCCTGAACCGTTACTGTGAGGTGGTCCATTCCCGGACCGTTACTGTGAAGTGGTCCATTCCCGAACCGTTATTGTATGAGGTGGTCCATTCCTGAACCGTTACTGTGAGGTGGTCCATTCCCGAACCATTACTGTGAGGTGGTCCATTCCCGAACCGTTACTTGATGAGAGATGGTTCATTCCCAAACCATTACTGAGTTGAGATTGTTGCCATTCTCGGCTTGCTCGTCCTTGCCACTTTTTTCTTTCTTTCTTCAAAAACCTGTGAACACAAAACAAAAATTGTGTGTGCGTGACGTGTATGCAAGTATGTATGGATGTATTTCCTATTCCGATGGGTTAGGCCTTTCTTGTGCTCTCTGGTGTATTTTGCCCATAAATGTCTTCGGTCACCCCGGGCCTACTTACAGTTTTCTTCTGCCAATTCTCCTCTGGTGATCGCTCAGTTCTTTTTTGTCTCATGGCTCAAGTTCTCGGTATATCCCTTATTCACGGGGTTGTAGACTGGTCGCCCCTAGACTTGGCTTAGCTTTCTGTTCTCTACTGTTTGCACTAGGTCGAGGTGGACTACATGATGTGTCACTCCTTATCAACATACTATATACTGGTTAGAAAACAATCCCAATAGTTATACATATTATTGCCCTCAAATAATGCCCAGTATTGAAACCAGAGAACCTTCAAAACATTCAACGCAACTCAAATCCAAGTCTTTGAATAAATGATCTAAGCCAGACTCAAAGTGTGTGTGTGCAAAGGTTCCTTTGTAGATTCATCCCCAGATAAGCCAACTCAATAATTCCATCAAAAAATTGGGATCGATGGGTCAAACCAACCTAGATGTCTCAATTATGCCCTGCAGTTTCTTTTATGTGCTCAATATGGCATGGTTTTTTTTTGTCTTTTTTTTTCCAACACACCTACCTTTTAAGGTAGCATTTCTCCTCATGGTGGTCCTAATACTCGCCCATGGGTAGCTTCACGCTTATCGGTTATAGATGGTTCATATTATTTTTTTTTCGAGACTTTTCTTTTATTTTCAACCACACTATACATCATAACACAAGCAAATCAAGATAGACATCTAAGCAAACGGTCATTCACCGACCTGCAATTATTCAACTAGTCACCTTGCCGACTACTCAGGTTTTCACTGCTATAAACCTATGATTAAGTGCTCACGAGTCTAACCTAGATCAATTACTCAAATCATCAGATAAAAGAGTATCAAGAACTTATCGTTTCTAAGGTTTCACCCTGAAGCAATCAATTTCATCATCGGACTTATGCCTAACTATTAGGGACTAACAGGAAACGGCTCGAATGAGTAAGCAAAATCGATGTCTTTATGATTAATAAATGCAGGACTAAAATTGAATCAGATCAGGAAATTAAGCATCTCCAAAATTTGCAGCCTTGCCTTCTTTCGTCTTCTTGCTTTCTTCAAACATCAGATTTTCCAACTGCAGTAGTTGTTTTTCCCATTTACTTTCCTCTTTTGCAACCTCCTCCTCGTCAATATTCAAGAGGTTTTCCCAGAAATCCCCCTTCTGTTCTGTCTCATCTTTACTACTGTTGCCCCATATCCCCACGCGGGAAGTTTGGTGGTTGTGAGTTTGGAGGACAAGGCTATCGGGTAGGGCGGAGTTGATCATGTGGGTGGGTGGAGGTTTTTTTTTGTATGTTGGGTTGTTCTTTTTCCGGGTCGGGTATTTTATGGGCATCAATGAGGTCTTGGATTTCATGCCTAAGGCGGGTGCATTTTTCAGTCTCATGGCCTTTTTGCTGGTGGAGGTAACAATATAGGTTTAGGTCAAGGTAGCGGGGCACATGGTTTGGAAGTGGTTTATGTTCTAAGGGATTTAGGAGTCCTTGCCTTTTCAGTTCTTCAAACACCTCTGACAATGGTCTACCAAAATTGGAGAATCGTCTGTTTCTGATAGGGGCGACCCTAGAAGGAGTAGGCTTGGTCCCTAAAGGTCCCCCAATGGTTTCTATTCTGGTTGCAGAACTTCCTATTATTGGCTATACGGGGTACGGTCAAACTGGCCACAACATTGGTCAAAACTTGCAGCTGCTCAGTAATCTTAGTGATGTTGGTCTCTAATTGGTCCATGCAGGAAACCTCATTATCTGACTCACTCATGTTTGCCAACTATTTTTTTTACGAGTCTTCCTTCTTCTCTAACCCAACGAATATCTATGATGGCTTTTAAAACTATGAGTTAGCATGATGCGTGTGATGTATGAGATATATAAGATATATGTAGTTATCAAAACAGAATATATCCTTCCGACCTTATTTCTCCCACACTCGTGGCAAGTCCATTTCTGTCCTAGGTATGGCTTATTTTATGCACCAATATGGGGTACACAAAATTGTTCTCTCCTATGCTACGGGGTGAACTTTTGTCGCTTCTGTCCATTTCCATCGGTAGAAGACAAAGACCGCCCATTTACAATGTGGACTAAGCCTATTATGGGAACTTGCCATTGTCTAGAAACGATGAATTGGGCTTTCAGCAATCGCGGTCATGTGGATGAACTTCGAGGTATCCAAAGTAAACAAATATGTCATAACAAGGCGTATCCTTTCTGGATGAAAGCCAGTGCGGATATCAGACTCATGTTTCTGGCATACTTGGATCGTATTTGGATTTTCTAAGCCCATCAAGGTTTTCATACAAGTTGGCCCATTATCATTTTAAAGCATTCAATCACATTATTGCGAGGTGCAAACTTGTCCCAGTTGCAAAAGGCCCAACAGGTTTACACTTTACAATAACGTGGCTAAACAACCTAAAATGATAGGAGGCCCAAACACAAAGTGGCCCATCTGTATTTTAGAAGCTTTTGGCCCAATCGTCATAAGATACACAAACTCATCCCAGTTTAAATGGCCCAACAATTTCACATCTCATGACAAGAAGTCCAAATGAATCCAAATGATGATGGTCCCAAACACAAGCATAAAGGGTGGCTTCTATAGGTCATGCAACTATGGTTCATATGCAGGTTTATGGGAGTATTGATAAAGGCTCCCGCCAGTGAAGGGTTGCCCACAACTAGGTCTCCCCACTCAGGGGTTCGAGCGACCAAGTGAGCGCACATTTTTTATACCCTACGGTACGTGCCAACGAGTGATGATACCATATAACGATCCGCCGCTTCGAGCAAAAATGACTTCACGGTGCATGAATAACTGTCAAATGGAATCCTCTATTGAAAATTCCCCAGAGGGAGGGTGGAGCGAACTCTCTTAAATACCCTTACCTATTAGGCTCTTATCGCCTTGGTGACAGGAATAAACAACAGATCCTCCAAATTAGTCCATCAATTTAAGTATGCCTTAAGGTAAGCTTTGAGTAAATGATTATCTAGATGTCTTCACAGTTACTGTGAGGTGGTCCATTCCCAAATTGTTACTGTGAGGTGGTCCATTCCCGAACCGTTACTGTGAGGTGGTCTATTCCCGAACCGTTACTGTGAGGTGGTCTATTCCCAACCGTTACTGTGAGGTGGTCCATTCCCGAACCGTTACTGTGAGGTGGTCTATTCCTGAACCGTTACTGTGAGGTGGTCCATTCCCGAACCGTTACTGTGAGGTGGTCCATTCCCGAACCGTTACTGTGAGGTGGTCCATTCCCGAACCGTTACTGTGAGGTGGTCCATTCCCGAACCATTACTTTATGAGGTGGTCCATTCCTGAACCGTTACTTGATGAGAGATGGTTCATTCCTAAACCATTATTGAGTTGATATTGTTTCCATTCTCGGTTTGCTCGTCCTTGCCGCTTTTTTCTTTCTTTCTTCAAAAACCTGTGAATACAAAACAAAAATTGTGTGTGCGTGACGTGTATGCATGTATGCATGGATGTATTTCCTATTCCGATGGGTTAGGCCTTTCTTGTGCTCTCTAGTGTATTTTGCCTATAAATGTCTTCGGTCGCCCCCGGGCCTTCTTACAGTTTTCTTCTACCAATTCTCCTCTAGTGATCGCTCAGTTCTTTTTTTTTGTCTCATGGCTCAAGTTCTCAGTATATCCTTTATTCGCGGGGTGGTAGTCTGGTCGGCCCCAGACTTGGCTTAGCTTTCTACTCTCTACTGTTTGCACTAGGTCAATGTGGACTACATGATGTCACTTCGTATCAACATACTATATTACTGGCTACAAAACAATCCCAATAGTTATACATATTATTGCCCTCAAAGAATGCCCAGTATTGAAACCAAAGAACCTTCAAAACATTCAATGCAACTCAAATCCAAGTCTTTGGATAAATGATCTAAGCCAGACTCAAAGTGTGTGTGTGCAAAGGTTCCTTTGTAGATTCATCCCCAGATAAGCCAACTCAATAATTCCATCAAAAAATTGGGATCGATGGGTCAAACCAACCTAGATGTCTCAATTATGCCCTGCAGTTTCTTTTATGTGCTCAATATGGCATGGTTTTTTTTTTGTCTTTTTTTTTCCAACACACCTACCTTTTAAGGTAGCATTCTCCTCATGGTGGTCCTAATACTCGCCCATGGGTAGCTTCACGCTTATCGGTTATAGATGGTTCATATTATTTTTTTTTCGAGACTTTCTTTTATTTTCAACCACACTATACATCATAACACAAGCAAATCAAGATAGACATCTAAGCAAACGGTCATTCACCGACCTGCAATTTATTCAACTAGTCACCTTGCCGACTACTCAGGTTTCATTGCTATAAACCTATGATTAAGTGCTCACGAGTCTAACCTAGATCAATTACTCAAATCATCAGATAAAAGAGTATCAAGAACTTATCGTTTCTAAGGTTTCACCCTGAAGCAATCAATTTCATCATCGAACTTATGCCTAACTTAGGGACTAACAGGAAACGGCTCGAATGAGTAAGCAAAATCGATGTCTTTATGATTAATAAATGCAGGACTAAAATTGAATCAGATCAGGAAATTAAGCATCTCCAAAATTTGCAGCCTTGCCTTCTTTCGTCTTCTTGCTTTCTTCAAACATCAGATTTTCCAACTGCAGTAGTTGTTTTTCCCATTTACTTTCCTCTTTTGCAACCTCCTCCTCGTCAATATTCAAGAGGTTTTCCCAGAAATCCCCCTTCTGTTCTGTCTCATCTTTACTACTGTTGCCCCATATCCCCACGCGGGAAGTTTGGTGGTTGTGAGTTTGGAGGACAAGGCTATCGGGTAGGGCGGAGTTGATCATGTGGGTGGGTGGAGGGTTTTTTTGTGTGTGGGTTGTTCTTTTTCGGGTCGGGTATTTTATGGGCATCAATGAGGTCTTGGATTTCATGCCTAAGGCGGGTGCATTTTTCAGTCTCATGGCCTTTTTGCTGGTGGAGGTAACAATATAGGTTTAGGTCAAGGTAGCGGGGCACATGGTTTGGAAGTGGTTTATGTTCTAAGGGATTTAGGAGTCCTTGCCTTTTCAGTTCTTCAAACACCTCTGACAATGGTCTACCAAAATTGGAGAATCGTCTGTTTCTGATAGGGGCGACCCTAGAAGGAGTAGGCTTGGTCCCTAAAGGTCCCCCAATGGTCTTTCTATTCTGGTTGCAGAACTTCCTATTATTGGCTATACGGGGTACGGTCAAACTGGCCACAACATTGGTCAAAACTTGCAGCTGCTCAGTAATCTTAGTGATGTTGGTCTCTAATTGGTCCATGCAGGAAACCTCATTATCTGACTCACTCATGTTTGCCAACTATTTTTTTTTACGAGTCTTCCTTCTTCTCTAACCCAACGAATATCTATGATGGCTTTTAAAACTATGAGTTAGCATGATGCGTGTGATGTATGAGATATATAAGATATATGTAGTTATCAAAACAGAATATATCCTTCCGACCTTATTCTCCCACACTCGTGGCAAGTCCATTTCTGTCCTAGGTATGGCTTATTTTATGCACCAATATGGGGTACACAAAATTGTTCTCTCCTATGCTACGGGGTGAACTTTTGTCGCTTCTGTCCATTTCCATCGGTAGAAGACAAAGACCGCCCATTTACAATGTGGACTAAGCCTATTATGGGAACATGCCATTGTCTAGAAACGATGAATTGGGCTTTCAGCAATCGCGGTCATGTGGATGAACTTCGAGGTATCCAAAGTAAACAAATATGTCATAACAAGGCGTATCCTTTCTGGATGAAAGCCAGTGCGGATATCAGACTCATGTTCTGGCATACTTGGATCGTATTTGGATTTTCTAAGCCCATCAAGGTTTTCATACAAGTTGGCCCATTATCATTTTAAAGCATTCAATCACATTATTGCGAGGTGCAAACTTGTCCCAGTTGCAAAAGGCCCAACAGGTTTACACTTTACAATAACGTGGCTAAACAACCTAAAATGATAGGAGGCCCAAACACAAAGTGGCCCATCTGTATTTTAGAAGCTTTTGGCCCAATCGTCATAAGATACAAACTCATCCCAGTTTAAATGGCCCAACAATTTCACATCTCATGACAAGAAGTCCAAATGAATCCAAATGATGATGGTCCCAAACACAAGCATAAAGGGTGGCTTCTATAGGTCATGCAACTATGGTTCATATGCAGGTTTATGGGAGTATTGATAAAGGCTCCCGCCAGTGAAGGGTTGCCCACAACTAGGTCTCCCCACTCAGGGGTTCGAGCGACCAAGTGAGCGCACATTTTTTATACCCTACGGTACGTGCCAACGAGTGATGATACCATATAACGATCCGCCGCTTCGATCAAAAATGACTTCACGGTGCATGAATAACTGTCAAATGGAATCCTCTATTGAAAATTCCCCAGAGGGAGGGTGGAGCGAACTCTCTTAAATACCCTTACCTATTAGGCTCTTATCGCCTTGGTGACAGGAATAAACAACAGATCCTCCAAATTAGTCCATCAATTTAAGTATGCCTTAAGGTAAGCTTTGAGTAAATGATTATCTAGATGTCTTCACAGCTTTTCCTTTTGGCTATAAAAAAGGTAGTGAGTGAAGGAAGACACCAAATCATTATCTATCTATAATAATACCTTTGGTTAAATCAACTTTAGTTTGGAAAGTTTTATTAACCCCTGGTCCCAACCGACTTGTAGACAAGGTTAACTAAAGAAAAAATCACAAACATTAAAGACATTATTTCGGGGCCGATTCTCTATCCCTAGTGGAGTCACCAGACTGTGGACACGACCACAGAGGTGGACGACGCTGCCTGGGCTCGCGGCCCCGTCGGGAGTACGGAGTAGCCCGTGGGGACTAAACCGGAGAAATAAAATGGAGTCGCCACCCAGTGTGAATTGGTAAATGATTTAAG
>SKCR01024163.1:0-32115 GCA_019454045.1 Zanthoxylum bungeanum
GTGGCTAATTCTTCTTCACCCCAATGTCTCTTGTTAAATTATTCATAGTCTCAAAATATTTTAGTTTACTGCCCTACTTCACATTTTTGATAATTAAGACTGCAGTTTGACTATCACAATAGACAGTCACCAAATTTAAGATATAATCGCAAATCTTCAAATGCTCCAAAAATCTTTCAAGCAGGCTACAGTTTCGACTTTTATCATTAAAAAATCATGCATATATGTTTATTTACTGCTATCTTATTGTTTAGTGTCCCTGCTAATTAAGCAAGAATACATATCTTAAAGTTAGTTTAAACTTTACAAAATTTTATTTTATTTTTTAGAAAAATAATAAAATTTTTAGAAAAATAATGAAAATATTATAAAATTAGATCGGGTGAATTTTTTTTTTTTTTTTTTAAATCGACACGAGTCGGGTAGGGTCGGGTCGTGGAATGACCCGACCCTACAAACACCCCTAATTCAGACTGTCATCCTAGTCGACATCTGAATATTTAATTAAGTTTAAATTTCATAATTGATAGCATAAAGCATAATAGTCTGCAGTGTCTTTAAGGTATGCTTGGACATCATGCAAGTGCTTTTATTTTACCAATCAAATAAAAATAGCTTTTTTTTAAGCCTCATATGTTAAACTTTTATTGGCAATTGAAATAAGGAACTTTAGCCATCATTTCCTTTTCTAGAAGAGTTGTATGACACATCTCCATGTTAAAAGATTGTCTTATATAAGTCTGAGTGTTCAAGAACTTTATGTTTATCATATTGGCTAATAAAACTCAATATTTATCGTCACTTGAGATTGAACATAATTATTATAACATTCAAATCAAAAAAATACACCACACTTCATTTTAAAATTTCCTTCTACCAAGATTATAGTAGTAAAAGATGATTTAGAGTTTACATAATTTTTATTTCATTGTTTGTCTTTTAATCAATTTTAATTTTAATTTTAATTTTTAATTATTGAAATAATCCATGAACTTATTAAAATCTAATGAAATACTAATAAAATAATTTCTTAAAATCTATAAGAGTGTAAATTAAATTAACTAATCCATGAATTTAGAAGAATTCATGAATTATAAAAAATTTTAAGGCAATCAATTAAAATCCTGTTGTGATTAAACTCACACGAATAGAGGAGAAAATGAGAGAAAACTCTTCTTTTATATTACTCACAAAAGAATTACAAAGCAACTTCAATGCTTTACAAAAAACTCTCAAACACTCTCTTTACACTCTACTCTCACACTTCTGGGATGATTGAAAATGGTCCTCAAAGCTCAAATTTATACTGTAAAAAACGCGTGCACTGTAGCACACGTTTTTGACAGTTTTCCATTTGCAATCAAGCTTGCAATCAAGCTTTCGGTGGAAGTCCTTTCAACTTTCGGCTGGTTTGGTGGTTTCCTACATGGTTCATGCAACCTTGCTGTCTTCAACAAATCTCCCCCTCGGTGAAGATTTTCCCAAAATCTGAGCCGACCATCAATCATCCAAACCGGATCCTATAAAGGATCCTCCCCTGGCTGCATCTGTATGACTGCCTACGTACCCTGAGTTGGGATCAAGCCAATCGTAGTTCTCTGATTCTCCCCACTCTGACTATGTGGAGAGTTTTGTCATCCCGGCTATGGCACGACAGATTTCAAGCTTTTCCTTCGGTAAGACTTTCGTGAACATATCAGCACCGTTGTCGTCGGTGTGGATTTTCCTGAGTTCTATCAGCCTTGAGCTCATGACGTCCCGTATCCAGTGATACCTCACATCGATATGTTTTGACCTCGAATGAAATGTCGAGTTCTTTCCGAGATAGATAGCACTCTGACTATCGCAGTACAAACTGTACTTCTCCTGCTTGAAACCCAATTCTTGGACGAATGTCTTCATCCACAACAATTCCTTGCAAGCTTCTGTCATTGCAATGAATTCTGCCTCTGTTGTAGAAAGTGCAACACATCTCTGCAACCTCGACTGTCATGCCACAGCTCCTCCTGAGAGAGTAATCAGATACCCCGAAGTAGACTTTCGGGTATCCAAATCTCCTGCCATGTCTGAATCCGTGTAGCCTATCAACACTGGCTTGTCACTGCTTCCAAAACATAACCTCATCTTGGAAGTGCCTCGAAGATACCGCATAATCCATTTGACGGCGTTCCAGTGTTCTTTTCCTGGGTTTGACATAAACCGGCTGACCAATCCAACTGCATGTGCTAAGTCTGGCCTCGTGCACACCATGGCATACATTAGACTTCCCACTGCTGAGGTGTATGGAACCTGTTTCATTTCCTCCTTCCCTGTCTCAGTAGAGGGACTCTGATGCGTACTCAATCTAAAGTGGGTAGCAAGAGGAGTGCTAACCGCTTTAGCCTTGTCCATCTGGAATCTCTGAAGTACCTTCTCGATGTACTCCTCCTGTGACAAGTATAACTTCTTGGCTTTACGATCACGTCCGATCCTGATGCCAAGAATCTACTTAGCTGGCCCCAAGTCTTTCATCTCAAAAGACTTACTCAGTTGCTGCTTCAAATTATCAATCCTCGATTGATTCCGGCCAACAATCAACATATCATCTACATATAACAGTAAGATGATAAAGTCATTGTCAGAAAACTTCTGAACGAAAACACAATGGTCTGAAGTAGTCTTCTTGTATCCCTGCTCCCCCATAACTGACTCAAACTTCATGTACCACTGTCTCGGTGCCTGTTTCAACCCGTAGAGGCTTTTCCTGAGTCTGCACACATAGTCCTCTTTCCCGCTGACTCTGAAGCCTTCTGGTTGCTCCATGTAAATTTCTTCTTCCAGATCTCCGTGAAGAAATGCGGTCTTGACATCCATCTGCTCAACTTCCAGGTCGAGGCTTGCTGCTAAGCTGAGCACCACTCTGATAGATGACATCTTCACAACTGGAGAGAAGATTTCATCGAAGTCAATGCCTTTCCTCTGATTGAATCCCTTGACAACTAGTCTGGCTTTGTACCGGGGTTGTGAAGTATGCTCCTGTTGCTTCACCCTGTACACCCATTTGTTCTTCAAAGCCCGTTTGCCTCTTGGCAAATTCACCAACTCAAAAGTGTGATTTTCATGCAGCGATTTCATCTCATCCTGCATAGCTTCCTCCCACTTTTCTCTGTCCTCTGTTTCCACAGCCTCCTTGTAGCTCTCGGGTTCTCCCCCTTCAGTAAGCAACACATACTCATATGCAGAGTATCTGGTTGAAGGTCGCCTCTCTCTGTCAGATCTTCTCTGTGGAACTGTTGGTGCAGCTTCTGGTACTGGTGGTTGATCATGATCATCATCTCTGGGAGCTTCATCACCTGTACCCTCCTGTCTGGGAACCTCATCTTCAACTCGTACTGGCACCGGTGTGTGAGGTTCTGGATTCACATCTCTGTATTGTTGGGGCATTGTCTTCATCTCCTTTCGGATATCTTCTATGGTCTGGTCTTCAACAAAGAAAACATCTCGGCTTCTGACAATCTTCTTCTCCACAGGATCATACAGTTTGTAGCCGAAATCATCCTGACCATAGCCAATAAAGACACACTGTCGCGTCTTTCTCTCGTCCTTTGGGATGTGTACAAAAGCTTTGCACCCAAAGGCATGTAAGTGTTTGTATGACACTTCTTTACCTGTCCAAGCTTGGTTAGGAACATTACCTTTCAGTGCGACTGCTGGGGACATGTTCAAAACATGTACTGCTGTGTTGAGTGCCTCCCCCCAGAATGTCTTCGGCAGTTTGGCTTGTGACAGCAAACTTCTGATCCTCTCGCACAAGGTTCTGTTCATCCTCTCAGCTAGACCATTCAGCTGAGGTGTCTTCGGAGGTGTCATTTGATGTCGGATTCCTTGCGTCTTGCAGTACTGATCAAACAGACCTCTGTATTCTCCACTGTTATCTGTTCTGATGCACTTCAGTTTCTTGCCGGTTTCTCTCTCCACCAGAGCATGAAACTCTTTGAACACTCCCAGCACTTGATCTTTTCTCTTCAAGGTGTATGCCCAGGTCTTTCTTGAATGATCATCAATGAATGTCACAAAATACAGTGACCCTCTGAGTGTTCGTGTCTGCATCGGACCACATACATCTGAATGTATGAGATCTAGTACCTCCTATTTCCGTTGAGGCGGGGAACTCTGGAAGAATACCCTATTCTGCTTTCCAGCCATGCAGTGTTCACACTTCCGTAAGTGTGAGTTCTTCAATTCCGGAAGAACATTCCGCCTGCGTAGTATCTCCATCCCTGTTTGGCTCATGTGACCGAGCTTTTTATGCCATAGCTCGGCTGCCTCATTGCTGTTGACTGTATTTATGCTACTATTTGAAAGCTTAGCATGCATCAAATACAGAGTTGAATCTTTCTTACCTCGTGCCACGACCATTGACCCTTTAGTGAGCTTCCAGCATCCGTCACTAAAGGTGCTGCAGAAACCTTCATCATCCAGCTTGCCTGTTGAGATCAGGTTTAACCGGATGTCAGGGATGTGCTTGACTCCCTTCAACACTAGCCTTGTCCCGTTCTCTGTTTCAAGGCAGATGTCTCCAATACCGACGGCTTTGGACTGTCCGTCATTCCCCATCCTTACAGCACCGTAGTCCCCTGGTGTGTAAGATGAAAAGAAGTCTCTGCGAGATGTGGCGTGTATGGATGCACCACTATCTATCACCCAACTGGTCTCGTGGCTGGCAAGATTCACAACATCTTCTTCATATATAATATGAAATTCTTTGGAGGTTTTCTCGGTGGTAGTAGCAACTTTTTCTTGGTTAGAGTCACCATCTCTCCTGGACTGCTCGTTCGTTAGTTTGTAACAATCCCGCTTCATATGATAGCACTCAATATCCCTCGTTCTTGATTTCCCCCGGTTATTTTCTGATCTCCCTAGGCCTCGACTTTTACTCCTCCCCCTTCTGGTGTTCTTCTCTGTCACTAGAGCTTCTGAGGTTGAGGTTGATGCTGATTCCTGCATTCTCGTCCTCTTTTCTTCCTCGAAGATCCTGGTTTTTGTCATCTCCATAGTGACTTTCCCATCTGCGGCTGAATTGATCACCGTAGATCTGAACGTTTCCCAAGATTCTGGTAACGTATTAAGGAGTATTAAGCCATTTACCTCATCACCGAAGTCTATACCCAATCCAGACAATTCCTTCATGGTTCCGAGGAAATCGTTGATATGGTCCGCCACAGCTGTACCTTCCTGGTATTTCAAACCCATCATCTTCTAGATGTAGTACAGCTTGTTGTTGCCAGTCTTTGCTCGGAAAAGCTCCTCCAGCTTTCTCCATAAAACACGTGCATTTGCATCTTCAATGACATGGTTGACGATACTATCGTCGATCCACTGACGAATAGTACTGCATGTTTTCTGGTGAAGATTAGCCCACTTCTCATCGGTCATTCCTTCTGGTTTCTCTTCCAGAAATACCGATCCATCATAGTCCTTCACATACAAAAGGTCTTTCATCATTCCTCTCCATGTGAAATAATTGGTACTGGTTAACAGAACCATTTTTCCGTTGCCCCCTTCCATCACAAAAATTCTAGACAGAATTTCAAAAAACGGACCTCACTGTTGCGTCCGGAACGGTCGAAAATGGTGGAAATGACACTTCGTTTGTCAAAATCCGACACATGGACCAATTTGCAAATTTCAGAAATTACAGGGGTCAAATTGCAATTTCCGAAAGTACATGGGACAAAATGAAATTACGGAAAAGTTCAGGGACTGAATTGCAATTTACAAAAATTTCAGGGACTAAATTGTAAATTTTCGAAAGTATAGGGGCTAAATTGTAATTTCCAGAAAGTTCAGGGACCTATCTGAAATTTACCAGCACCGCTGACGTGGCTGACACGTGGCGCTGACTGGGCTGCTGACTGTGCGCTGACGTGGCGATGACTGGGCTGCTGACTGTGCGCTGACGTGTCGCTGACGTGGCGCTGACTGGGCGCTGACGTGGCGTCGTCTTCAACCTCCAGAGCGCGTGCGGAGCGTGTGCGCGTGGTTGGCACGTGAGGAAGCCTCTGACCGGCGAGTGCGGCGCGTGAAGCTCCGTCTGACCTCCGATAGATCGCCGGAAAATACCACCGTGCTCGTCTCGCCGTGAAAAGTCCGATGGTATGCTCAAAATCGATTTTTGACAACTTTTGTCGGAATCGACTTTCCGAACCGAATCTCCGTTACCGAGTTTCGGGATCCCTCCGTGGAACCGTAGCTCTGATACCACTTGTTGTGATTAAACTCACACGAATGGAGGAGAAAATGAGAGAAAACTCTTCTTTTATATTACTCACAAAAGAATTACAAAGCAACTTCAATGCTTTACAAAAAACTCTCAAACACTCTCTTTACACCCTACTCTCACACTTCTGGGATGATTGAAAATGGTCCTCAAAGCTCAAATTTATACTGTAAAAAACGCGTGCACTGTAGCACACGTTTTGGACAGTTTTCCATTTGCAATCAAACTTGCAATCAAGCTTTCGGTGGAAGTCCTTTTAACTTTCGGCTGGTTTGGTGGTTTCCTGCATGGTTCATGCAACCTTGCTGTCTTCAACAAATCCTTACCTTCGTAAATTAAAATGATAAATGAATAATTCTATTCATTGAACTTCAGCAATATATATCTTCGAGCTAGTTTTCTATTTGATGCAATTGATGTTTTTTTATTTTTATTTCAAACATTAGAAATCTCACCGTCAAACCATCAGACCTAGGTTTAAGCGGGGTAGGTAAAACCCCGGCTGTCCCAGATTCTTATAAAAAT
Source organism: Zanthoxylum bungeanum (assembly GCA_019454045.1). Lineage (NCBI taxonomy): Eukaryota > Viridiplantae > Streptophyta > Magnoliopsida > Sapindales > Rutaceae > Zanthoxylum > Zanthoxylum bungeanum. The sequence goes on from SKCR01024163.1 coordinate 6,785, forward strand.
GCACAATTTGATTCAAACTTAAGACTTGCATAACCAAATCGTAAACCTTATGCCACCAAGTCAAACCCTTAGGGCGCATTTCATCTTTTTATTTTCAGTGAACATGACAAAATCAATCAATTATCTGTATTTTTTTGTCACTATTTTTTCTGTTGACATTCAAATTAAGAAACAAAAAAGAACAAAGAAATACAATTCTGAACAAACTCTGTAGGAAGAGAAAATAAATTTGTAATTAGGGTATGTTTGGAATATTGCGAGGAGAATAGTGTTAAAAAAATATTTCGTACATTTTTATCATAGGTGTAAATAGTAAATAATTAAATTTGAATCTTAAATAATGTGATAGCTTACTTCTTGTTAATAATTAATACATTAATAAAAGGATAATAAAATTAATTATTAGTTTGTCAGGTTGCAGAAAATGATCAATTGAAATATAAACTTTGAATCTAAATAAATGATTTAAATAAACTAGAAGCATTAATTGTATGAAACTTTTGAGGTTATTGAAAATTCATAAGCATTTTATTATTATTAAAACAAGTAGTAGTGTAATTGAGTAGTAGTAGTAATATATATATTTCCGGAAACACACATGCAATGCAATAGAGGAAGACAAACAAAGTGTGTGAATTCCTCCATCGACATTTTTTACAATTAAAAATAAAAATAAAAATAAAAATAAAAATAAAAGGGTAGGTAGAAAAGTGGTTATTGATGCTCAATACCAATATATATTCATAATCTTAAAAATAGCAAAGTACGTGCTTAATCGATGCAGCAGCGATACATAATGAACTCCTCCATCGGACGGCCACATTCAGCGCAAACAACCTTCTCTGGAATCCTGCCGGCGCCTCCTGGCAAGATCAAACGGTTGCAGTGATGAGGGGGGCGGTTTTCATAGAGATGATCATTCATGGCAGCAATAAAACCCTTTGGGGGTACTTGTGGCTCCCACTGTGTATAATCTTTCAAGCATTGCATAATTGTTTGATCCTTGGCCTTAGCCATGTGAGTTCCTTTGGATATGACAGCCCATCCTAGATCACTCCCATCGAAGCTGAGCATTGTCACTATCTCTTGCATAATGTGATCATTTTGTACACTTTTTCCGAATTTCATTTTAGAGTGCCACATGCTTTCTAGCCTCACCCAGAAGAACCAAATGAGTGGGAGATCTGGCAATGTGTGGCTAAGCTTCTCTACAGTGATGGTGCTAATGATTCTGCGGACTTTTTCTTTAGGATTGCCCTTACCAACATAAAGCATCTCCAATTCAATTCCTGCTTGTCGTGCCACTGTCCGTAGTGTAACTGTGAATTTTCTGATCCATTCCAAGTCTTCTCCGCCATACAAGCATATATGCTTTTCTTCCGCAATCTGAAATTTTGAAAAAGAAGAAGAAGAAGAAGAAGAAGAAGAAGAAGAATATGATCGTTGGAAACGAGAAAATGCGAATGAAATAAATGATTGTAACACTATAACTATACCCAGACGGGGATGGCTTGATCAACTGAATCAGCCAACAGCTCGATTCTCCAAGCCTCTTCCTTCCAAAGTGCTTCCTCCCTGGTGATAGTGAATGGGTAAGCAAGGCTGCCCCAAATCCACATCATGTGGAAGGCGTTTTGGTTGACAACTTTTCCTTGGGGGTCCAATACAACAAGGATGGGCTTCTTGTTAAAAGACCACTTTTCCTTGGTGTATCTTATGACTGCTGGGTCAATCAATGAAGGGTGGTGCACAGAGAACCATGGCATCATTCCTTGGAGGGCCTCAAATTTATCTTGCTTTGCTTCAGTCCATGGTGTTGACCTCTCTACAATGGGGAGCCACACCACCTCGTATTGACTCTCTGTTCTTGATGAGTGCTGTCGTGATTCTTTGTACATTTGGTCTAGAATGAATAGCTCCTCATGGGAGACATCGAGGTCTGAAATAAGTAGTAGCACATTCTTCCTCCTCAGCACGTCAATGCTAACCTGTTTTAAGACAAGTGATTAGGAAATGCCTTCCGGAGACCAAGAAACTAGGAAATTAACAAATACCCTTCGCTTTGTAGGACACTCCACCAGTGGCAGCTGATCGTCCTTAGCATAAATCAATACCCTCAGAACCTTCATGTTATCAATGTGGGGTGCTTCCATGAGTCGCACAAGTGCTTGATATGCTTCAATTTGCCTTTTGTCATCTGCAACACACAAAGATCATTAGAATATGTACTTGAAATTAATTTAGTAGTTAATTTGGAGAGTGAGGGGGGAAGGGACTCGCCTATAAGTTGGTGGCAATGTTTGAGCTGCTGCAAAAGATGGTGGTATATGCTGTTGATCTTGTGGGCTAAACTTGACAGCTCCCATTCCTCTGCTGTTGATACTGCATACCTGAGATGATCAGCCGTGAAATCTGAGATTTAAAAGGAATGATAGTGTGATTGATAAATGATTTACAAAAAAGACGGTGACAGCATACTCAATGTGATGTCCCATGCCAATAAGGCCCATAATTTGACCAGCACAGGCCACAATACTCCTCATAATCCAGTAAACAGCCGTGGGAATATGAGCAGAGACAGCTATCATTTCTGGGGTATCAGCGGAAATATACTCTGACGGAAGCTCTTTCAAGTCAACAATGCATTTGGTCAGGTCTAGCATTGCTTTGATCAGGTTACCAAGAGCTTCAAACTTTGGCTTCAATTTGTCAACACGCTCTAGTAGCTCCGGCAATTGCTTGAGGAGTGCAACTGATTTGGCAAGCTGGTTGCTGGGGTACAGCTGAGCCACCACCCAGAATTCACCATAGTTCAAAGCAAATGCAGCCAAGGCTAGCACCACTTTTGCATCCCAGGAGTAGCTTGTGACAATGTTGAATATTCCCAATGTGGTTGCATGAGCTTCTCCACTTCCAGAACACTTGCATGATATCTGTCATAATATATTTCATGTTTTTGTCTTGTTACAATTTCGGCCACAATAAAAAAATACAAATAATGTTAAAAGTCTCAGGGGCAAACCTCGCAGGAAATTCTGTTTATGGTGGATGACAAAAGATCGAGCATGTCAAAAAAGTCAGATTGGAATGCTTTGTCATCCAAGACATCCAATTGTGCATGTGTTCCCTACAAACAAACCCAATATTAATGATCACTCAAAATCAATGTAGGTACAAAATATTGAAATTAAAATACCTGAACAAAGCCAGGGACACTAGGGGCAGCACGCTGAAAGATGTCCTCAATGATGTAAAGAAGAGGTTTCACATTAAATTGGCGGCCATCAGGAGCATGAGTGGCCTGAACTTGCCTCATCATTGCATTGTCATCTGAGGTTGCAAACATATGGCGTTCACCCCTGAACTTTTGCATCTTATGAGGCACAATCGACATTGCCACTGAAGCTAGCTAGTAGTTGTAAAGATTTTTGGAAGATAATTGTTTTGTGGTCTTCATTTGGTTTAACTCTGTGACTTATATAGTGCAGTAAATGGAATAAAGGCCATTCATTGCATTTGCTACCTTGCTTCCAATTCGGTTTTGAAACATGAAGTACAACTGGAGGTTTAGAATTTCGGAAAATGGATTGGAAATATTTCTCAGTAAATGTATCGATTTGTTTTACATGTCAGTCTTGAGAATCCTACATCCAATGTACAACTCCTGTTTGTGATTAATGCAGATTAAATTTATTAGTATACATATTGAGTGTCAATCAACTTTAGTGAAGTACTGTCCTTTGAAGGGAGAAAACTTTAACAGGATATGCTATGCATATAAATCTTTTGATTAATCTTATCATAATCTATTGAATTATTGCTCTTGTTTTACAATTGGAAGTGGTGTCTGACAAATTCCAGCTAGAAATCTGGATTGCATATCATTTTCTGTTTCATAATAAGCAGCTGTAGTTATGGGGACAGGGACTGCCTATACAAGCGGGTTGGTTGGGCCCTAAATTTTTTTAAAAAAAAATTAATTCTTTAAAACCTTTCATATTATTTTGCTAAATTCATTTTCAATTTTTTTTCCCCGATGCCACTTTCACTTATCCAAAATAAATAAGATGTGTGTTAACTGTTAAGAAGATTGATATATGCTTGTTTGGGTCCTATAAAGTTATTCGGTTTTTCTCCATTGCCACTTTTTCTTTTAAAAACTTAAAAAGCTCAAGGATACCTTTGATAATAAGTAATAAGTTGTAATTTGTTCAAGCAAATCTAGTCATGCAAATAGAAATAAGTAAACTCAAACAGAGAAATTTTGTGAGATAACCAAACTTGCATCATTAAAGCAAAAAGCTAGGAGAATAATCATCAACAATGAAATATGCATAATGTCTTGTCAATATCTGAAGTCATTTTTGATCATGTAGCTGCTTCCTTACTTGTTTCAGGGTTTTAGTAATCTTTGCTGAGGCCTGGAAGAATATTTTCCAAAATCTTCTGGAAAATCTTTACTCTGTTAAATAAGATATTTTTTTTTGGTCTATTAGCTTGGCAGCTTCCAAAACGTTAATCACGGGCTAACCACAGGGACCACAAGTTGCCTTATTAAAGTATAAAATAAGAACAAAGAATAAAAAAATAATAAAAAAAGCCTGAAATTCTGTTCTTTGGTACAAAGAGAAGAATGTGCAACAGCTAAATTGTCCATAAAGTAAAAAGGCTCATGAAATCAGAGCCCTCCACCATCTTAAATCGCTGAAGGAAAACAACCAACTTTCAGAATTTGTTTATTTCCACGACTTTGAGCCTTTGAAATTTAACTATTATATCATAATATACTTGTTTTTTTTTTTTAATTTTTTTTGAAACACATAATATTCTTGTTGGGTTGATGGAATTATATCAAAACCAAAATAAATATTAGCTATTAGAGCTTGTATGAACCTCTCCAAGGTTTCATAACTTTCTAGGGCTAATCAGTATGGTTTATGTGATGCTTTGTATTTGGGATATTTTATCCCTACCCGAGCCTGAGTAGAAATTGCCTCCTCATTATTGAACACGAACTAATCCCGAATTCAAATAAGATTCGTTTATCTTTCCATCTCAATCCTGGAAGATTTTTTTATCGGCCCCAGTAACGCGTCAAAGCTGTTACCAAGCCACTTACATGGAAATTATGTCATGGATACAACTTTTTTTTTTTTTTTTTCAAATTATTGGAAATCCCACCGCCAAATCACCCATTCCGGGTTTAAATAGAGCAGACAAAACTCCCGGTTGTCCGAGGCAGAACCTCATGGTGAGATCTTGAACCCTACACCACCAAGCCACGCCCCTTGAGGACTGCAACTCTTTTAACTGCCCCACAATCTATTAATCCGAATGAAAGGGAAAAAACTATCGGGAGAGGGAGGTATAAATTGTTAACCTTTTAGCTCTCATGTCTCATAATAATTTTGATAATAAAAAATCATAAATAGACAGTATAATGATAAATGTACCTTTCTAATAGATCTTGGAAGATCAAGTATAAAAAGAAGATCAAGATTAAAGGAAATTAAGTAGAGTTCAACAAGTTATAAGAAGACTAGATTCATCATGTAATGCTTGTATAGTTTAAATTATTCATGATAAACACCTAAGAGCTTAAGTCAATTTTCATCTGCATAAATTTTTCAAAAATTGCATGTTTTTATCAAGATTTTAAAGCGTGATTTTTGACTAAAAAGAATTTGTGATTTCAGCTTTTTAAACTTAAAAGAATAATTTTATATTGATGAAAAAGCTATTATTTGATTTTAAAACATTTCATTTTAAAATATTTGAGTTTATGTTTATACATCTTTTGATTTTGAAATAGAAACCAAAATGGAAGATTTTCAAAATTTTAACAAGATAGGTCAACCTCTGATAGTCCAATACCGATCTAACCTAAGGTAGCAACGTATAAATTAATTTTTGCCAAGCTCGATTGACTGAACCTCCATGTTTGGTTGACCGAAGAAGGAAGTTCAATTGATCAAACTTCCTTATATTTGGCCGTCACATTTAAAAGCTTGTGAAAGAGAGCCTATTTTAATTCCCAAGGACATTAGCTAGGATTTATTCACTTTGTCTGAAAAAACCCTAATATTCTTGATGAAAATACACTAACCCATCAAGCTATCTTCGCGGACATGAGATATAGGATCTCAAGTCATGGCACAATGCTCATGTGGATCACTATTGGAGGACATATATTCGGAAGCCTCTACGGAGGTTCGGGATAACTCGAGTTTTTTAAGCATAGCGAAATCAAATTTCCAGAACTTGGTTTGGTGATTTCGTATTATGAGATTTACATTTTGTAAACCCTAACTTATAAATTAGATTTACATGTTAATTAGTTATTGTTTGTGTAGCAAATTCTAAAAATAATTGAATTAAAAGAAGAATATAGAAGTTGGTAAAAAGTGATATGTTATTACTTGAATAGCTAAAGGTTGATCGCTTGCTATAGTGATTCTCATACTATATATACTACTTTGTTATAAGAAAAATAAACTGACAGCAGTTACATTCCATTCACGTTTCCCAGTAAGTACTCCACTTCCTAGAATCTTGGAACTTCCCCATTTTGGACGATTGTCCAGCTTAAAGAAACTGGAAGTAATTAATTGGCTATCTGATTCATTGTTAGAAGATTCGTGTCATTAAGGAGTTGATATTTCAGACCTATTTCTTATGTGACATGTGCTTGCCTTCATGGGACTAAAGTCTGACACATGCTTCCTATGGGTGATTTATATTTCAGGTTGTGGGCAAACATCCATAAAAGCAATAATGAAATAGAATTAACAACGAATAAAACAGACTCAGTAGGACATATCTTAGATCCGACCAGATATATATTGTTTCTTTGTATCCGACAGGACACATGAGATGTTTGGCCGGATTTGCTACATAAATCAGAAATGTCAAAAATACAGAATTATATTAGATGAAAACCATGACAACATCATAAACAATTAGATCAGATCGTGGAGGATAATACCTTGACAGATATTTCGAGGAATTCTTAGTTGAGCATGTGATAGTATCCCAGCTCACAACACCTGGAACGCCACAGGAAAATAGTGTTGCAGAGAGGAGAAATCATACCCTACTAGACATAGCTTACTACATGAGATCTATGTTTAGTTATAGCTCACTACCTAGTTCGTTCTGGGGATATGCACTGCAAACTGCAATGCATATCCTTAATGTAGTTCCATCTAAGTCTGTTCCTAAGATTTTCTTAGAGTTGTGGAATGGTCGTAAAACTAGTTTACGACATTTCCGCATATAGGGGTGTCCAACACATGTGCTGAAGAACAAGACTACAAAGTTGGAGCCACATTCTCAGGTGTGCCTATTTGTAGGCTATCCTAAGGAGACTTGGGGTGGATTCTTCTAAATTCATGATGATAATAAAGTATTTGTAAAAAAAAATGCTACGTTTCTTGAGGAGGACTATATGAGGGAGTTCAAGCCTCGAAGTAAAGTGTTACTCGAGGAGTTACTTGCTGGTTCGACACCATCGTCAATGACAGTTGACAAATACATAGTACCTTCGACATCTGAGAGTCAGATGCAAGTTTGTCAGAATGATCTACCACCTAGACGCAGTGGGAGAGTTGTACGACAACCTGATCGCTACCTTGGGGTTGGAGAGGCATAAGTTGTCGCATCCATCAATGGTATAGATGATCCATTGACCTATCGTAGTGCAATGGATGATTCTGACAAAGAGGAATGGCTCAAAGCCATGACCCTAGAGATGGAGTCCATGTACTCAAACTCAGTCTGGGAACTTGTAGACCAACCTGAAGAGGTGAAACCTATAGGTTGCAATTGGATCTATAAGAGGAAGAAGGGAGCATATGGGAATGTAAAGACCTTCAAGGCTAGGCTAGTGGCCAGTGGTTATACCTAGAAAGAAGGAGTTGACTATGAGGAAACTTTCTCACCAGTAGCCATACTCAAATCCATTCGCACTCTACTATCCATTGCCGCATATTTTGATGATGAAATTTGGCTAATAGATGTCAAGACTGCATTCTTGAATGGAAATCTTGATGAGAGTATCTATATGGTACAACCAAAAATGTTCATAGCCCAAGGTTAAGAGCAAAAGGTTTGCAGGCTGCAAAGGTCCATTTATGGACTTAAGCATGCATCTCGATCTTGGAATATAAGATTTGATACCACGATCAAGTCTTATGATTTTGAGCAGAATGTTGATGAGCCTTGTGTATACAAGTGCCTCATTGACGGGAATGTGGTTTTTCTTATTTTATACGTCGATGATATTTTACTCATTGGGAATGATGTAAAGATATTATCAGACGTGAAAACCTGGCTAGCTAACCAATTCCAAATGAAAGATTTGGGTGAGGTCAGTTATGTTCTTGGGATTCAAATACTTTGGGATCGCAAGAAACGACTGTTAGCTATGTCTCAGACATCCTATATCAACAAGATCCTTGTGTGATTTGGGATACATAATTCCAAGAAAGGCAATCTGCCTTATCGGCATGGAATTCATTTGTCAAAGGAACAGTCTCCTAAGACACCTCAAGATGTTGAGGAAATGAGACATATCCCATACGCCTCAACAGTTGGTAGTCTCATGTATGCTATATTATGCACAAGACCGGACATATGTTTTGCAGTGGGAGTAGTCAGTAGGTTTCAGTCAAACCCAGGATTGGATTACTGGGTGGCTGTGAAACACATTCTCAAGTATCTTAATAGAACGAGAGATTATATGCTTGTGTATTCCGGTAAGGATATGATCCTAATGGGATATACAGACTCTGATTTTCAGACAGATGTTGATTCTAGGAAATCAACATTTGGATCAGTGTTTACCCTAGGTGGTGAGGCTATAGTATGGCAGAGTATAAAGCAATCTTGCATTGCTGACTCCACCATGGAGGCTGAATATGTAGCAGCTTGTGAAGCAGATAAGGAAGCAGTCTGGCTCCGTAAATTCTTGGGAGATCTGGAAGTTGTTCCAGATATGGATAGACCACTCACTCTTTATTGCGTTTTGAAATAAAATGATGCATTATTCATTTATCAAAGTGTTTGTTTAATTTTCGCATATTATAAATTATCTTGAATACCCTATATTACTTATGTGCCTTCAGACTTAGTGTATGAGTGTCATACACATGAGGATTTAAGTCTAAAGTTAGTAATCTTAAATAGTCTATAGAGAGCAAACAAAGCGGATACTTTGTTTGTGGTTTATCTATAGCTGCGGTCCATTCTATATTTGTATGGCGACTTTGATCTGAGATCATCCATGTAGAGACATGAGAATGGAGGCACCTTGTATGATGTGATCATATAGGAATGGACCCAGATGGAAATGAAATTCTTTTAATATCCGTTAAATAAAAAAATTCATTTCGATCTACTAGATGGTCATATATGGATTGATCGTAATCCTGAGTGTACTATGAACTCCTGCATGGCAGGCAATGTCCTTTGATTTACAAAGGTGAGGTTGGTGTAGTAGTCCCTACCAAAAGCTACGTACTTTGGGGGCATGGTCTATTGTGTAGCTATGAACATTTTACATAGACATGGAGTTCACTCCTTCTTGCAAGAAGTAGAGGAGTATATTTCTTAAGGGTTGATTCGGTGCTTGAACGATTTGAGCGCTCAAGTCTTTCTATTACGAATAGAAAGATTAAAATCCATAATGGTTATGAATAAATCGTTCATTAGAGAATCAATGGTACTTAAGGTAAAAATAATTAGAGGGGTATAACGGATATTATGACCCGACTATAATTACGAGATACTCGTGAAAGGTTAATCTATATGTAGTGACTATATCGATGGACACCGACTCGGTTCGGCTTAATATATGCGGTAATGAGAGTGCAACTTGGGTTTTTAGTGGAATAACCCGGAGTTAATAATTCAGAATATTTAATTAAGAGCTTAATTAATATTTCGACATTATTGGAGCTCGTAACCGTTGATGAGTGGTAATTATATAACTATTTCCCACTCATTTAACTTAATATTTTGTATAGTTTCTTGAGTTTTGTGAATATTTTGATGTGTTTTGTGTTATTTTGTAGATAAATAAAGTTTCAGGACTCTCTGGAGGTGATTTGAGGCCAAAACAGTGAAAAACGGACAAAAGGGCAATTTGCTAATTTTGCGCGTCGCGACGCCTAACATGCGCCATGAGCTGCTAACATGCGTCGGGGGACACGTGTCAGAATCTGAAAAGTTTGACTTGCTAATATGCACCTGCCACGTGTCAACATCACGGTCGATCTGCTAACGTGCGTCGTGCCACGTGTCATCATCCTATGGTGCCGACAATCGCCATCGCCATGTGTCGCCACATGTCACTCCACGTGTCAGCCACGTCATCGTCCACATCAGCAGTAGACCGAGTCAACTTACCACGTCAGCGCCACGTCATCATCAGCCAATCACAACGTGCTACGTGTCAGCATCCTACGGTGCCGACAATCACTTTCGCCACGTGTTGCCACGTCATCGCCACGTCTGCACAATTATTGAGTCAATTATCCACATCGCCAAGTCATCGGATAAGAATCTGAAGCAGCCAACCAGAGCGCGACACATGGCGCGTCGCGACGCGCACACCTTACCGAGGCCTATAAATTCAGCTCGAGGTTTCAGTTTCAGATGTACCTTCCTCTCTGAATTCTCTAATGTAAATAGGGAGTTTTATATCTAATTTACTTTAAATTTCAGTTTTGTAATTAATTTTAATTACGTTATGTAATAATAATTTACTTTCTTTACTTTTTCAGTTTTTACTATTCAACATGAGGAGGTAACTTCCCACTGCTAGGGTGAAAGGCAAAACTTTTATTACTGCTATTTAGATTAATCTCCCTAATTATAATATATTCACTATTTAAAATTTGACTTAATGAGGATACCGCTATATTGGCCGGTTGGTAATCGATATTAAATTGATTTTAATTTGACTAAGCAAAGATACCGCCTGGTTGGTCGGTTGGTAATTTACCGCCTATATGGCTGGTTTATGGACAAATATTATTACCGCCTTAATGGCTGGTTGGACTTAATTTGACTTAATCAGGTTACCGTCTATTAGGCTGGTTGGTAATGTTATCACAAGTTAATATATTATATTAAGGGAGATATCTAAAATAGTAGTAGTAAAAGTAGATCCTTTAATCCTAGCATTTTATTTTTGTAATTTTACTTTTCAGTATTTACTTTACCGCTTTTACTTTTCAGCATTTTATTTTATGTCTTTTACTTTTAAATTTTTACTAGCCCTAGTTATGTGTCGTAACTAAGTTAGTTATCTAGGGTTGTGATGAATTCTAATATCACCGATTTATAAGGGGTTATTTTGTAGTTTAAGTAATTTAAAGGTTTACTTATTAAGTCTTAAGCTTAATGCGTCTTGTTAATTGGCCACTAATAAGATTGATCTGGTAAATCTAAAATAAACTTGACTAAGGAATTTTAGGTTTCAGCCTTAGACTTAGTAGCCCACGATCTTCCTTGAGGATAGATAACCCTTTAATAGATTTCCTTACAGGATAGATATATACCTGTCGGGCAAGGGGAGCCATAATTGGAACTTAAACTTAATGAATCCAGGTAATTTGGTTGACATAGACATATGGTTCAATTGGATTATACTGAATATTTACGTCTGACCATCGACAGAGGCTTTCGCATAATTTCGTGTTGTTCTAGGTTAGTAAACCGATTTATTACACAAGCATGAAATAACCACTTCATATTTTAAAAGATATTAGAAAGATTCACAACCCTAGATAGTTCCTTAATATTGAATTTTTTTAAACCTACTTTCGTGCAATTTTATTTACTTGTTTTTAAGTTTAAAATCATTTCAAATCAATCAATCAACCTGTTAGATACTAGTAATCATTTGACCTCATAAAATTAATAGATTAAGTATTAAGTCCTCGTGTGATTGATACTTTTTATACTACTTGAACGATACGTGCGTTTGCGTTATACGCGTGTGATTACGCCGTTCAAGTTTTTGGCGCCGTTGCCGGGGACTTATTTATCTTTCACTATTAGTTTTGAGATTAGATACCTTTACTTGTATCTAATTTCTTTTTACTTATTATTTTTGTTTTCTTGTGTTTTAGGTTCTCAGAAACTACATGAGACGAACCAGAAGCTTTGAACTCCGACCGTTTGACCCGAAATTTGAAAGAACCATCAGATAGTTGAGAAGGGAAAGGCGTGAAGGCCAAAAAGCTTTAGTCAACATGGAACCTGAACCTTTAGAAGTTGCACCACCAATACCCATTCGGGACAGAACTATTCCGGTGGTAGACGGATTCATTTCCTGTATTGTACTTCCTCATTTACCAGAAAATGCGTGTGACATCATAACATGCATTCAGATGATTCAACAGTCAGTGCAGTTGGGGGGAAAAGCAACTGAAGATCCTAATACCCACATCAGTAACTTTCTGGAAGTTTGCGGCACTTTCAATTACAACCGAGAAGTTGAAGAAGAAAGCAACGAGACTGCGGGTTTTTCCATACTCCTTGAAAGACAGAGCTAAAACTTGGCTACATTCACTACCAGCAGGTTCCATCACAACTTGGAACACTTTAGCCACCAAATTCTTGCAAAGTACTTTCCACCAGCCAGAACTGGAAAGCTGAGGAATGACATCACATCCTTTGTACAACAAGACTCGGAAACTCTCTACGAAGCTTGGGAAAGGTACAAAGATTTGCTCCGGAAATGTCCTCACCATGAGATTCCAAAATGTCTTCAAGTCCAAACTTTCTATAATGGACTTTTTGGACTAATGAGAACCACAATTGATGTTGCTGCTAGAGGAGCTTTAATGGCTAAAGGAGAAGATCAAGCCTGGGACCTAATCGAAGAAATGGCCAACAATAATTCCTTGTGGCCAATAGAAAGGAGCATGATCCAAAGAATTGCAGGAATTTATGAAGTTGGAGCCAATACAGTAGTCAACGCCAAGCTGGATCAGATATGCAAATTCATGGAGACTCTTACCACTGGATCCACAAGTTCACCATATGGACGAGCACCAGAACCAAACTAACTTGAAGAGACGGTGAATTATGTCAATAATTTCAACAGATAGGGGAACAATCCATATTCCAACACCTACAACCCAGGATGGAGGAATCATCCCAATTTTTCATGGGGCAACAATTCAGGGGCAAAAGAACAATCCACCACTTGGATTCCACAGCAGAACTATCCAGGATTTCAACAACAGAACAAAGGTCAGGAACATAAAAAAGAACCAGAGAATGAAAGAATGGATTACAGAGATGTTCAAAAGCAACAAGCAGCATATGATGCTATATTTCAAAGCCAATCTGCTTCTATCAAAGCACTGGAGAATCAAATTGGACAACTGGCCAATGCTCAGAGTTACAGACCGCCAGGAAATCTTCCCAGCAATACAGAACCAAATCCAAGGAACCGAGGGAAGGTGCAATGTCAAGCCATTACTTTGAAAAGCGATACTGAAATCAACAAAGATGTTGAAATCAAGGCAATAATTGAAAAACTTCCAAAAGATGCAGTTCCACAGATGGAGGAAAAAGAAGCAAAGGAAAAAGAAAAAGATCATATCATTCCACCTCCACATTTTCCTCAGCGTCTTCAGAAAAACAAACTGGACAAGCAGTTTGCTCGATTCCTGGAGTTTTCAAAAAGCTGCACATCAACATCTCATTTGTAGAAGCCTTGGAAGAAATGCCCAGCGATGTCAAATTCATGAAAGATATTCTTTCATGAAAATGGAGATTGGGAGATTACGAGACAGTAGCATTGACGGAAGAATGCAGTGCCATTATTCAAAGGAAACTTCCCCCGAAGTTGAAAGATCCTGGCAGTTTCACAGTCCCATGCACCATTTGGGAACATTAAATCGGTAAGGCTTTATGTGATTTAGGTGCACGTGTTAATTTAATGCATTTTTCTATTTACAGGAAACTGCAAATTGGAGAAGCAATGCCTACCTCAGTCTCACTACAACTTGCTGATCGAACGCTTGCATTTCCTAGAGGAGTCGTTGAAGATGTCCTGGTCAAAGTTGACAAACTCATTCTCCCTGTAGATTTCATTATCCTAGACATGGAAGAAGACAAGATGTGCCTATCATCATTGGAGACCATTTTTGGCAACAGTCGAACTGTGATTGATGTACAAAAAGGAGAACTAACCATGAAAGTTCAGGACCAAGAAGTTACCTTCAATGTTTTCAAAGCCATGAATTCCCAAGTGAAGAAAAAAAGGAAGAATGTTTCAGAATGATGTTGTTGATAGCCTCATCAGGATATTGATACAACTCCCACGGACAAACTTGAAGCTTGCATCATCAACATGATTGACAGCGAGCTAGATGCTGAAATCCTAGAATGTATCAACTACCTTGACAAACCATTCCGATTCAAATCGACACCACAAGTGGAAAGCCTAGAACTGCCAAAGAAAGATCGAATCAAGCCTTCGATTGAAGAACCACCACAGCTGGAGCTGAAGTTACTTCCGAGCCGTCTCAGATATGCATTTCTTGGAAACTCTTCTGAATTACCTGTTATTATTTCTTCTTCGCTAACATTGGAGCAGAAAGAAAAGTTGTTAAGAGTATTACGAGAACACAAGAGAGCCATTGGCTGGACTATAGCAGACATTTGAGGCATTAGTCCATCATTTTGCATGCATAAGATTCTGATGAACGATGAGTACAAACCCATAGTGGAGCATCAACGGAGACTCAATCCAATCATGAAGGAGGTCGTGAAGAAAGAAATCATCAAATGGTTGGATGCTTGGCATCATATACCCCATCTCAGACAGCACTTGGGTGAGTCCTATGCAGTGTCACCGAAGAAAGAAGGAATTACTGTTGTCACCAATGAAAAGAACGAGCTGATTCCAACAAGAATAATGACTGGATAGAGAGTATGCATGGACTACCGGAAGCTGAACAAAGAAACAAGGAAGGACCATTTTCCGCTACCATTCATTGACCAGATGTTAGATAGACTGGCGGGACATGAGTTCTATTGCTTTCTGGACGGATATTCAGGATACAATCAGATTGCCATCGCCCCAAAAGATCAGGAAAAATCACATTTACATGTCAATATGGTACTTTTGCTTTCCGTAGAATGCCATTTGGATTATGTAATGCTCCCGCACATTTCAGCGTTGCATGATGACCATCTTCTCAGACATGCTGTAGTAGAGTATGGAAGTTTTATGGATGACTTCTCTGTGTTTGGAGATTCTTTTGACCACTGTTTGTAAAATTTGGAACAGGTGTTACAAAGATGTGAAGATACCAACCTTGTACTCAACTAGGAGAAATGCCACTTCATGGTACATGAAGGCATTTTTCTTGGACATCGGATCTCACAAAAGGGAATCGAGGTAGACAAAGCAAAGATCGAAATAATTGAGAAATTACCTCCATCAACATCAGTCAAAGGAATTCGGAGCTTTCTTGGACATGCTGGCTTTTACAGGAGATTTATCAAAGACTTTTCCAAGATTGCTAAACCTCTATGCAATCTTCTGGAGAAGGATGTGTCTTTCAACTTCACCAAAGATTCCCATGAAGCTTTTGAGATATTAGAACATAAGCTGGTCTCTGCCCCCATCATTGTAGCACCAGACTGGACCATTCCATTTAAGGTCATGTGCGATGCTAGTGATTTTACTGTAGGTGCAGTTTTGGGACAACGCAAAGCAAAGATTTTCCACACCATCTACTACTCCAGCAGAACTTTGAATGAAGCTCAACTCAACTACACAACCACTGAAAAGGAGTTGCTCGCAGTTGTGTACGCTTTTGAAAAATTCCGCTCCTATCTGTTGGGTCCCAAAGTGGTGGTCTACACAGATCATTCAGCAATCAAATACTTAATCACGAAGAAAGATGCCAAACCCAGATTGATCCGTTGGATACTTCTTCTGTAAGAATTTGATGTGGAAATTCGAGACAAGAAATGGACAGAAAACCAAGTGGCAGATCATCTATCGAGGCTCGAGAATGGAGAAACAGCTCGCAAAGAATTGTCAATCAAAGAAACTTTTCCAGATGAACAGCTATTTTCCATGAAACAGTAGGATGTCCCTTGGTATGCCGACTATGTCAACTTCATTGTATCAGGAAAATGGTCGTTGGAATGGACAACTCAGCAACGAAAGAAGTTCTTCAAGGAAGTCAAGCACTATGTTTGGGATGAGTCGTACCTGTTCAAACGCTGTACTGATCAACTATTGAGACGGTGGTGGTTCCATATGAGGAGGTCAATAATGTTTTGCAACACTGTCATTCATCATCATATGGCGGACACTTCAGCGGGAATAAAACTGTAGCCAAAGTCCTACAATTAGGTTTGTTCTGGCCCACTCTTTTTAAAGATGCTTATCTTTTTGCTCTTCAATGTGACAGGTGCCAGAGAACGGGGAATATTTCTAGGAGAAATGAAGGACCTTTGCAAAACATTCTGGAAGTAGAGATATTTGATGTATGAGGTATAGATTTTGTGGGACCCTTTGTTCCATTATTCAGAAACCTGTACATCCTAGATGTTGTAGACTACGTCTCCAAATGGGTCGAAGCAATTGCACTGCCATCCAATGATTCAAAAGTGGTTATCAAATTCCTTAAAAAGAATATTTTCACTCGGTTCGGAACACCTTGGGCAATTATCAGTGATGGTGGCTCACATTTCTGCAACAAATACTTCGATGCACTCCTATCCAAATATGGAGTTACTCACAAGGTTGCAATTGCTTATCATCCACAGTCAAATGGACAGGTTGAAGTTTCAAACAGGGAAATCAAAAGAATCCTAGAAAGAACCGTTGGATCAACAAGGAAGGACTGGTCTATAAAACTGGATGACACATTATGGGCCTATCGATCAGCTTACAAGATACCCATTGGTATGTCCCCATATCAAATGGTGTTTGGAAAAGCATGTCATTTGCCAGTTGAGCTTGCGCACAAGGCGTACTGGGCACTAAAGAAGTTGAATCTTGATCCATAAGCTGCAGGAGAGAAAAGACTCCACCAACTCAACGAATTGGAGGAATTTCGCTTACAGGCTTATTAGAATGCCAGATTTTACAAAGAAAAGACCAAGAAATGGCATGATCGAAAAATAGTGCAAAAACAGTTGGAACCAAGGCAGCAAGTGTTGTTGTACAATTCACGGTTGAAACTTCTCCCTGGAAAGTTGAAATCAAGGTGGTCAGATCCATTTCTGATCACTCAGGCTTTTCTATATGAAGCTGTTGAGTTACTGGATCCCAACACCAACAACACATTCAAGGTTAACAGTCAGCGTGTCAAGCACTACTGGGGAGAATCATTTGAGTGATAAAAAGAAAGTGTCACACTTTCAGATCCAGCCTAACGTTCGAGAAGTCACGTCTAGCTAACGACGTTAAACTTAGCACTCGCAGGGAGGCAACCCATGCAATTTTTGTATATATTGTTATTTGGTGTGTTTTATTTTTGCAGGATAAGTCATTTTAGGATGGAAGAAGTTCTCGCAAATCTTCACAAGTAATTTCCTTCTCTCCCTCAAAAATCTCTGATGAAAGTCTACAAAGCTCACTTGGAACGGATGAGACTATTGATGATCAAAGGTATTCAAACTGATATTCGTTGGATTATTGAAGCACAGGTCCGATTGGCAGATGAGTCTTCTGACTCTTTTATTTCACATCTGCCTGGTTTTGGAAGAAGCACCTATGCAAAGAAACGTAGAGCTAAGCAAATGGGTGTTTGTTACAAATGTGCACGCTGGAATTGCAATACTCGTTGTCGTTCTTTAGGAATGGTGTCTGATAATCGTGAAGACAAAATTAAATTCATTATGGATGGCTTGAGTAAGGAGTCTTTAGATGATATATCTTCGACTCTTGAGACGCATCCCAGTGGATATGTTCACATAGCCTTTCGCAAATTACATACACAATTTCAAAAAGAAAGACAACAGTTAAGTCTCGGGAATCTGACTCAAAAAGACCCTGTTTGCCAATTTATAAGAAAATTGGATGGGAAGCTTGTCCCAGACGCATAGACGTCAATTAAGCCGTAAATATTTATAGATATTATATCTCTTTGTCTTTTCCTAATAATTGTGATTTGTTTTGTTGTTTTCTTTTGTTTTCTCCGACAGGATCCAGACCTTTTTAAATATCATGATTTATTTTACTGTTAACTAATAATTGTCATTTGGCAGGTACTATTGCTATTATTTTACTCACCCTTTTCAGGTGTTATAAATTCAACTCATCATTGCACTTTTGAAGACATCCAGAGTAAAACATGGAAGCCACTTCAAGAAGACGATTTGAAAACATCTGTGTGTTTTGTGGTACTAGTGTTGGTGTTAAACCACAATACGTAGAAGCAGCACATGAATTGGGTCGAGTCTTAGCTGCAAGGAATATGCACTTAGTATATGGCGGAGGCAATCTTGGACTTATGGGGATCGTTTCAAAAGCTGTACAGGAGGGAGGCAGTCACGTTTTGGGAATCATCCCAAAACCCTTGGCAGAAGTAAATCTTATTGGACCATCAAACGAAGAGGAACTGATCGTGCCAGGTATGTCTGAATGATTGGTAGAAATGATTAACCGTGCTGATGCTTTTATTGTTTTGCCAGGTGGCTTGGGTACATTGGAGGAAATTTTTACAGTGTTATCTTGGGCGAACCTGAACATACACCAGAAACCGCTTGGACTGTACAACGTTGAAGGATTTTATGATTTTCTTTGTGTGTTTCTTGATGATGCCCGGAGAAATGGGTTCGTGTCAAAACCTTTAAAATAACTCCTCTTCACTGTCAGAACTGCTCCGGATCTAATTGACCAAATCTTAGCCTATGAACCACAAATTGACCATTTCCTTTCAAAGATAAATTGGTCTGAGGACGATCGTGGTAAGAGGCATCAGATTAATCTGGATCTTAACCTTTAACTTTTCGTGTAAAATTTCAGTTAACCAGGTATTATCTTCTAAACTCTTCTTCTACTGTTTAAGACATTGGGGACAATGTCTCATTTAGGTTTGGGGGAGGGAATTAGTTGATCAGTATCTTGTTTTTAGTTGTGTGTTGTTTTTATTTTTAGTCCAAAATTTTTCGAAAAATACAAAAAATTTTTCAAATTTTCAAAAATTACAAAATTATTTTGCGTTTTTGTTTTTATTTTGACTAAAAAAGTGAAATTGGTGAGAGATAGCTGTGTAAAGAGTTCCCATTCCTGGTACGTATTTCAACCCATTTTTGAAACAAGTTAATTTTTGTTTATTTCCTTTTGAATTATTTAATTTGTAAATTCTCCATAAAATTGACTAAAATGGATCTTTATATGCTCAGTTGGCAGGTATTATCAACATGCATGGTAACATACGGACATAAGCTGTAATTGAAAAGTTTTTAATATTCAGTATTTTATTTTAATTGGAGGAAGCATCTCAAAAAGGAATGGAGTAAAAAAAAAAGTTTGAGATCCGAGTTATTAAGTCCGTATGGGTGTTTTAACACATAGTGTCCTAAAGCCAACTGGCCCAAAGCTCGCTACATGGATCAAGGATGTTGCAAAAATATATATATATGAAGTCTGAGTAATTAAGTCCGTAGGGGTGTCTTAACACCTGGTGCCCTAAAGCCAACTGGTTTGGGAGCCACTGACCCAACACTCTCTACATAGATGGAAGATATTGTATATAAATCAAAAAAATCAAAAAAATCAAGAAAAAAAAATCAAAAAAATGAGAAAAATTATTCCACTGCTGCAAAAAGGTGTGAATTCTGATAAAACTTTAGGACACAAATATTACTCTCTTATCAACTGCACTTGTGACTGTTGTGGGAAAAAATGAGTTGATTAATATTTTGTTGGCTATGTATATAGAGAATGGTAAATATAATCAGAGAATTTACTTATTCGGTAATTTAGAAAGAAAGAAAACAACTAGTGACTTGGAGTAGAAGTTTCACCTGATTAGTCACTAACTTCTTTATTCTCTTTTCTCTTGTCTTTTTGCTTTTGTGTGCATTAGTTTCACTACCTTTTTACTTTTGTAAAATTCTTGTGGGTATCATTGCTGTAAACCCTCACAAGACTACAACTCGTCCACTAGGGACACCTAGGGGTTTAAAGGCTTGTTGCATACGTTAAATGCAACCGTGATCCCTACGAAAGTGTCTTAGTTAAATTTTATTTTAAAGATGTTTATGTTATTTTATTCTATGTTTTGCTCGAGGACTAGCAAAATATTAGGTTTGAGGGTGTGATGAGTGGTAATTATATCACTATTTCCCACTTATATAACTTAATATTTTGTATATTTTCTTGAGTTTTGTGAATATTTATATGTGTTTTGTGTTATTTTATAGATAAATAAAGGTTCAGGACTCTCTGGAGGTGATTTGAGGCCAAAATAGTGAAAAACGGAAAAAAGGGCAATCTGGTAATTTTACGCATCGCGA
The DNA here is from genome assembly GCA_019454045.1 of Zanthoxylum bungeanum. NCBI lineage: Eukaryota > Viridiplantae > Streptophyta > Magnoliopsida > Sapindales > Rutaceae > Zanthoxylum > Zanthoxylum bungeanum. Next base: position 27,299 of record SKCR01024163.1, read on the forward strand.
CGCGCAAGCCTTCGGCGTCATGCGCCGGGGGACACGTGTCAGAATCTGAAAAGTTTGACTTGCTAACGTTCACCTGCCACGTGTCAACATCACAGCCGATCTGCTAACGTGCGTCGTGCCACGTGTCATCATCCTATGGTGCCGACAATCGCCATCGCCACATGTCGCCACATGTCACTCCACGTGTCAGCCATGTCATCGTCCACATCAGCAGTAGACCGAGTCAACTTACCACGTCAGCATCAGCCAATCACAGCGTGCCACGTGTCAACATCCTACAGTGCCGACAATCACTTTCGCCACGTGTTGCCACGTCATCGCCACGTCAGCACAATTTTTGAGTCAATTATCCACATCGCCACGTCATCGGATAAGAATCTGAAGCAGCCAACCAGAGCGCGACACACACACCTTACCGAGGCCTATAAATTCAGCTCGAGGTTTCAGTTTCAGATGTACCTTCCTATCCGAATTCTCTGATGTAAATAGGGAGTTTTATATCTACTTTACATGATAGATATATACCTGTCGGGCGGGGGTAGCCATAATTGGAACTTAAACTTAATGAATCCAGGTAATTTGGTTGACATAGACATATGGTTCAATTGGATTATACTGAATATTTACGTCTGACCATCGACAGAGGCTTTCACATAATTTCGTGTTCCAAGTTAGTAAACCGATTTATCACAAACATGAAATAACCACTTCATCTTTTAAAAGTTATTAGAAAGATTAACAACCCTAGATAGTTCCTTAATATTGAATTTTCTTAAACCTACTTTCGAGCAATTTTATTTACTTTTTTTTAAGTTTAAAATAATTCCAAATCAATCAATCAACCTGTTATATACTAGTAATCATTTGACCTCATAAAATTAATAGATTAGGTATTAAGTCCTCGTGGGATCGATACTTTTTATACTACTTGAACAATACGTGCACTTGCGTTATACGCGTGTGATTACGCCGGTCAACCGTAGGTCCAATTGGTCCATGTGCTAGCTCGATTTTACTATAGCGGATTTAGTATAATGGATAATCCAATTATATACTCACAAAGGTATAAATATTATTAATTTGATTAATAATATTATTTTATCACACTTGAAACATTATATTAAAAGTTAATATATGGTTTTATTAAATATATGATATTTAAATAAATGTATTAAATTATATAAGATATAATTTACTGTAAGGTCAAATTAGGAATTCCAAATTTGTTTAATGTAAGGTTAAATTATGAATTCCAATTTTTGGGTTTTGGAAACCCTTGGTATTATTTTTGGAAGTTATGACTTTCATAAGGCTAATTAAATATTTAATTTTGTAACATATATGGGCTTTATGAAAAGTTAATACTGGAGTTACAAAATTAATATTTTTTCTATGCCTTGGCCGAAAATTGGTGTAAGGAAAGGGGAAAGGATTTGTTTGTTTTGGAAAAAAATAACACTAGGTAAAAAAGGATTTTATTTTTTATTTTTTCCTAAGCCTTTCATTCTAACCTAGCCTCCATCTTCTTCTTCTTCCTTATTCTCTCAAAAGTTGAGAAAATCTTAACTAAGAAGAAAAATAAAATCAAAATATACAAGTGTGTTTATATCTCTAAAACGTTTAGGGATTTATTTTGTGAGTCTTGCCCACACAAGCTTCCGTTGGTAATGACATATAGTTCGGAGACTTTTTGGTGTTGAACAAATCATCATCTTCATCTCTTTCTTATTGTACACGGCATTGAACATTATTTTTGCTCATTGCCGCCCCTTTCTTGGTGAAACGGAACTCCGTTTGGTTTGGTTTTAATCCAGATTTTTGGGGAATATTTTGTGATGTTTTGGGGCTGTGTTGGGGCTATTTTCAAGTGAAAAATCAGAACTAAAACACAGCTGCTGTCCACACATTTCAAGTGCTATTTGTGTAGTGCGTTGGGCGCGAATCGAGTCCAAAACAGTCCAGTTTTTTTCGGCTGTTCGGGGCTGTTCGGGGACTGTTCTGGGACTGAAACGAGGCTGATTTTTTTTCAAAAACAGTAGCAATACTTCAGTACACCTGCTGGTTCCATTGGGCAAAAGGAGGAGAAGGGCAGAAAATTTTTCAAGTCCGATCTGTGTACCTTAGTCGTTTTCGCTGCGCGAGGAAATCGTTTCTTGCACTATCCTGTTGGTAAAGTAATTGGTAGTCAATAAAACAAAATAAGTCCCTCTTTTTTCCACCGAAATCTTCCCAATGATGTCCAAACCCCAGCGTGCGAAGGGCCAGAGGCTGACTATATAATTCATCATTTCAGAGGGTTGGTGTATTATGGGGGCGTGCTTCTAATAGTTCTCGCACATTCGTGCAAAGTTTTTTTACACTCTCCATCAGGTACGACTAGTAATATCTGGCAGAGAGTATCTGGTGTGCTAAGTTTCTACTGCATGTATAATTGCAACATGTCCCCACATGGACTTATTATATCACGTAATACAGATATCGTTCTATGACGCATCGTAGGAATGGTCCATCGAACAATCTCCATAACAGTTCCCCATATTTACTGTATGTCTGACAGTCTTTAGTCTGAACTTCTGGGCTTCGCTTTTGTCTTGGGGCTGTATCCCATTTTCTAAATAGTTTATGATCTGGTCTACCCAACTTCTGGAGTTTCCCTCGATCATCAACACATTCTCTTGTTCTGCCTCCTCAGGCTTTGATCTACCAGGTCATACTGAAGTAAGGTCCGACGATCGTGGGTCTGATGACCGTGGGTCTGACGCTAGAGGTTCCATTATGTCGGGATCCAATATCCTTATTTTCTTGATCTTAGGGATGTATAGTCGGCTTTCTCTTTTACGCTCTCCTCGTGCAGCCTTATTCGCCAAACTGTCGGCCCTAACATTCAGTTATTTCATGGTAGCTTGCAACTCAACTCTTGTAAACTTATCCAATATTTTTCTTAACCTTTTTACGTATTCTCGCATCCTGGGATCTTTTTCCTCGAATCTCCTATCCAGATGTCATGACACCAATTCAGAGACGAGGTTCAGATTTAACATATTTACTCTAAACATAGCAGCCAATTTTAGCCCATGCATCAAAGCCTCGTACTCTGCTTCATTGTTGGTGGAAGGGTCTGAGATTTTGAGAGCTTATTCTATTAGTACCCTCAAGTCCGACTCGAGCACAACTCCAAGCCCAGCTCATCGTCTGTTCACAGATCCGTTGGTATGTATAGTTCATTGAACGGTTTCCTCGGAGAGAGTCAGATGATCCTTCTCAACTGGTTCGAACTCTGATTCTCGACCAGAAAATTTGCTACTGCTTGCCTTTTCCTTGATGTCTTTGGTGCATAACGGATGTCAAACACCCTAGCTCTATTGCCCACTTGGTAAGTCTTCATGAAAGATTTGGCTTCGATAGTACCTGTCTGATCAGATAATTGGTCAACAAAAATATGTTGTGGGACTCAAAGTAAGGCCATAGTTTCTTCTTTGTCGTTACTAGGGCCAATACCATCTTTTCAATCATATTGTACCGAGTCTCTGTGTCTGACTGTATCTTACTTGTGAAATACATGGTTGTTTCTTCTTATTTTCTTCTATAACCAACAATACGCTTACTGCTATTTTTGACATGGTCAAGTATAATATAGTTCTTCTCCCTTTGTTGGTGCTGGCGAGTGTGGGGGCTCTACTCATATATGCCTAGATCGCTTCAGGGCCTGACACTACTCTTCTCTCTAGGCGAGTGTTTTTTATTGCTTGATGCTTTAAAAGAAAGGCTTGCACTTTTCAAACTTTTTTTACACTAACCGACTCAAAGGCATCTATCTTTCCCACTAGGTTCTTGATGAGTGGTAATTATATCACTATTTCCCACTCATTTAACCTAATATTTTGTATAGTTTCTTGAGTTTTGTGAATATTTTGATGTGTTTTGTGTTTTTTTGTAGATAAATAAAGTTTCAGGACATTCTGGAGGTGATTTGGGGCCAAAACAGTGAAAACAGACGAAAAGGGCAAAATGGTCATTCTGCGCGTCGTGACGCGCAAGCCTTTGGCGTCGTGACGCCTAATGTGTGCCGAATAGTGCTAACGTGCACCGGGTCCACAAGTCAGAATCTGAGATATTTGACTTTGCTAACGCGCGTCGTGCCACGTGTCACCATCACAGCCGATCTGCTACGTGCAACGTGCCACATGTCATCATCCTACGGTGACGACAATCACCATCGCCACATTTCACCACGTGTCACTCCACGTGTCTCCCATGTCATCATCCACATCACCGGTTGACCGAGTCAACTGCCACGTCATCACCACGTCATCATCAACCAATCAAAGCGTGCCACGTGTCACAATTCTACGGTGCCGACAGTCGCCATCGCCACGTGTCACCACGTCAGCATCAATTATTGACTCACTTATCCGCAATTGACACGTGGCGATAAGAATCTGAAATCAGCCAATCAGAAGCCGCCACGTGTCACAATAATTGAGATCCAACCACCTTGCCACGTATCACCTTATCACCTTATCCAGAATTTGAAGCTGACGAACCAGAAGCCGCCACGTTGAAAACCACGCATCGCGATGCCGGACCCCTACTGACGCCTATAATAGAGCTCGAATTTCAGTTTCAGATGTACCATTCTCTCTAAATTCTCTCATGTAAATAGAGAGTTTTCTATCTAGTTTCTTTTAAATTTTAGTTTTGTAATTAATTTTAATTACTTTCTGTAATAATAGTAATTTACTTTCTTTACTTTTTACAGTTTTTACTATTCACCATGAGGAGGTAACTTCCCCTGCTAGGGGTGAAAGGTAATTCTT
>SKCR01024164.1:0-32823 GCA_019454045.1 Zanthoxylum bungeanum
ATCTCAATCCAGGAACTAATCATAGGGACCTCTCTTCATTTATATATCTATGGTGATCTAATCACAAATGACGAGAGTGCAATTTCCTTGTTACATAGTTAACTTTGCTACAGCAACACAATGTTCTGTGCAAATAGTGACTATGGGTCATTTTGTCCAACAATATTAAGCTTCTTAATACTGATTCATACAATACTCGAGACATATCATTCTCTCAGATTCATTACTAAGACACATAAATGAGGATAACTTGTAATTAATAGGAAGTGAGGTAGAAATTGGCTTACAATCTTCCATTGTGAACCGCCGTAAGATTTTCTTCTAGTAATTTTTCTGAGAAAGCCAAATCTTCTATTATTTTTGTTTTAGTGTATATGCATCCTTAGAATCTTGTTTGTTGGTCCAGATCCTTCATATCAAACTCTCTAGCTAACTATTTTTAATTCTTAGACTCGATCTTTGTTAAGATCCGCTACGAGCATGTCATCCACATACAACAGTAAATAATAAAGTCATTATTTTCAATCCTCTAGTAATATGTACAATGGTCCAAATCAAGTTTTTTATACACATGGAAAATATTAAAGGAATCAAATCTCTTGTACCAATATTTCGGCGTCTGTTTGAGACCATAAAAAGATTTTTCAACCTGCAAACCAAGTTCTCCTTACCTATTTCAACAAAACCATCTGGTTTTAGTATATAAATTTCTTTTTCAAGTTTTCCGTGAAGAAATGAAGTTTTACATCCAACTCTTCCAAATGTAGGTCAAAAGTAGCACACATAGTCAGGACTACTCTAAATTTGTAAGTTGAACCACCGAAGAAAATATCTCGTTGAAATTAATACATTCTTTATGAGAATATCCTTTTACATGCACTTGATCATTATTATCTTTCTTGATCTTGTAGACCCATTTATACCAATTGATTTTCTTCTATATCATAATGGTACTAGATCTCGTGTATTATTTCCGAACAAAATTTCTATTTCTTCTCATATTATTGTCACCACACAATATGTATTTACGTCTTTTGTAGCTTCATGGAAAGTTGATGTCTCTCCATCCTCTGTTAGAAGACAGTATGTAATAGTACTCTCCGTAACATACTCTGAGTGCCAACCTGGAGGTGCTATCTCTCGAGTTAATCGGTGAACTTCAGAAGCTTCAAACTCGATTGGTTCTTGTACCTCGTGCTCTGGTGCCGCTTTAGAAGAATCTGAATTTTCTTATTCTGGATTATTTTCCACCAGTACTATTGCAGTGTCTGTACATTCTTTTAAAGTGCTATCATAATTTACTTCTTTCTACAGTTGATCTTCTATAAAAATCACACCCCTACTGTTGATGCTCTTATAGGTAGTAGGATTCCACAAGCGGTATAAATTTACTCCATTAGTATAACCCAAGAAAATACATTTTGTAGATTTTGGATCTAGCTTTGTTCTTCTTGAGCGTTATATATCACGTATATAGGACAACCAAAAATGTGAAGAGATGAGTAATTAGTTGGCTTTCTGCTCCACATCTCTATCGGTGTCTTCAAATCATTTGCTGCTGATGGAGATCTCTTTACAACATAGCAGGCTATATGAACTACTTGTTGGACAATTATGACCCATATCATCACTATTTGTAAAAGACATGGTGTTTTTGTACAAATTAACTAAGTGACAAAAGAGATTGCTATTTTATCATTTTGTAATTGGATTACTTAGATATATAAATGATAAAAGTCCATATGATTAGTACCAGATTAATAAGATATGATATAGTATTAATTAACGAAAGGTTTAATCATTAAATATCCCTAGTCGTAGTATTATCGAGACTGGACATCGATAATGCGAAATAGACTAGTATTACACTTGTGCGTGTTATGGAAGCTTAACGATATAGTTCTCATATATTTAAGTATTGGATACTTATGAAAGTGTGATAAGAGGTTCTGTTAGCCGTTGGACCGGGAACAACTTCGCTCTGGATAGACACCTCGGAGTCCCATTGGTAGTATGACTATGTGTCTATGGGAATCTGAATCAGGGTAGGTGTATGTGGTCTTAACTTGAGACTTACATCGCTAATACTTACGACAATCAGTATACTTTGGTTTTGGTCGTCCGAAAATTTAACAGGTTCTATGTACGCCTCTTCTGGGTATACTGAGAATCGTAGTGTTGGTGGTGTGTGACAAATAAAATACACTTCAGTCATATGGAGATGATGATCACACGAAGATACATAACTAGTACTCTTAAATGCTGCAGCTATTAGAATAGTATTACTAGGTCATGATTATCCGATTACAGAGACTAGTTGCTAGTGATCCGATATATGCTTCGTACGGGGCAGACACAATTCCAGCCCTAGGCCTAACATGTGACATTCGATACTGGATTGTATTACGCAATACATGTTGGACAATTATGACCCATAACGTCACTATTTGTACAGATCATGGTGTTGTTGTACAAATTAACTATGTAACAAAGGAGATTGCACTCTTATCATTTGTGATTAGATCACCTAGATGTATAAATGATATGAGCTCCCTATGATTAGTTCCTGGATTGAGAATTATATGAGACAGTATCAAACCACGAAGGATTAATCATTAAATATCCCTAGTCAGAGCATTGTCGAGATTGGACATCGATAAATGCGTAAAAGACTAGTATTACACTTGTCGCGTTTGTGAGGGCAAAACGGCATAGTTCTCATATATTTGGGTATATGATACTCATGCAAGTGTAATAGGAGGTTGTGTTTTACCGATGGTAAGGGAAACGCTTCGCTCTGGATAGACCCCTCAGAATTCCATTGGTAGTATGACTATGTGTCTATGGAAGTCTGAAATCAGGGTAGGTGTATTGGTCTTAACCTGAGACTTGCACCGCTAATACTTACGACAATCAATATACTTTGGTTTGGTCGTCCAGGGCTTTAACCAGTTTCTGTGTAACCCTCTTCTGGGTATATCGAGAATCGTAGTGTGTTGGTGTGATGTCAAGACGGAAGTATCACACCAGTCATAGTGTAGATGATGGTCACGTAGGATACGGGACTGGTTCTCTTAAATGCTGCAGCTATCGGGATATTATAACAAGGTCATATATATCCGATTATAGAGACTAGTTACCAGACATCCGACATGTGCTTCATACGGGGCAGACACAATTCCAGCCCCAGGCCTAGCACGTGATTATCTGATACTGGATCGACATACGCAATACTATGTATACTACAACCTGATATAGATCGCTTATTCCGGTAAGCATGTTTCTGGAGAATTGAGTTCTAATATTGGTCCCAAGATCACGAAATCAAGCAAGAAAACACATGAATACACAACATAGGAGGTGCGGAATATACTCCCAATGGTCGGTTTTTGATGCGAAGAAGAACACAACCCATTTTGCTCCTTGTGTGAGTTCGGTTTTGGCCTCCTTGGACTGCTATCATGCTCGGTTTTGGGTCATCTTCCTCATTGAAAATTCGGCCATGGATGTCCTCCATTAAAGCTCCAAGCTTTGAGATTCCAAGCTCACAAATTCGTTTCCCTATCACCATAATATAACCCATGTGTGTGCTAGCACTTAGATCTTGCAACAAGATCATTAGCTTCTCCATTTTTGTGTGAAAAACCAAAAAAAAAAGGAAGAGAATCGGTCACCATGACCGTGAGAAGAGAGAAGAAGGTTTTTGGCTCCAAAAGCCTTAAAACCGTATGTCATTCTAAGAGAGAGAGAGGAGCGATTTTCTTGTTCCAAAAAACCCTAAGAACGTGAATATCAAAGAGAGAGAGAAAGTGTAAAATGCTTTTTATATTTTTTTCAAAATTTAATAAAAGCATTTACCACCTTTTACTTTCAAAAAGCAAAGTCAAAAGGTCAAAAGCAAAAAAGCAAAAATGCTTTTCCATCACCTATCACTTTTTACAATTCACATCAAGTCACTTTAATAAAGTGACAACATTTCAAGTCACATCACATCACTCAAAGTGACAAGTGATTTGACAATTGATGCGACTAGCGATTTGACGCTTGATGTGACTTGTGTGCCGCGCTCGAATTCGAAATGCGAATGCACTCGCAATCACTCTCGGCTCGGGTTCGCTAATTCCAAATTAATGAATTTTCTGTCGCGTCGTAATTAAATGATTACGCTTAGCGAAATCACTATTAACGTAAACGAATTAAATCTAAATTAATTCGTACGCCTGAATTAAAATCTAATTTTAATTCCGCGTCGAAATCCAATTTCGATTAATATATCGAATATATTAATTTACCCGATTAATTACAAATTAATCGTTCTCTCTCTCTTTAAACGATATTTTATCCTAGATAAAATATCTCTGTTATTAATTCCAGATTAATTTTCTCTCTCTTCTAATTAATCCCAGATTAATTAAGTGCGAGTCATACGTCATCGGTGAATCTTCGGGAAGCGACCCATGAGATCTCCGGATATGTTGGCAGTAAATCGGGTCGTCGGACTATCCGAACACGTAAGTACCTCGTACTACGTTTATATCGATTTACAAGACAAGGTTGGCTTCTAGCAAAGCGCCATGCCTACCCAATTCTCCAGAAACATGCTTACTGGAATAAGCGATCTATATCAAGCGTAGTATACCGAAGTATTGCGTATATCAGCCCAGTATCGGATAGTCACGTGCTAGGGCTGGGGCTGGATAAGTGTCTGCCTCGTCCGAAGCACATGTCGGATGTCTGGTAACTAGTCTCTATAATAAATCGGATATACATGACCTTGTCATAATATCCCGATGGCCGGCCAGCACTTAAGAGCACTAATACCGTATCCTGCGTGACATCATCTCCACTATGACTGGAGTGATACTTCCGTCTTGACATCACACCCAATACACTACGACTCTCTGATAAACCCAGAAGTGGTGTACGCAGAACCGGTTAAAGCCCTGTACCACCAAGACCAAAGTCTACCGATTATCGCAAGTATTAGCGATGTAAGTCTCAAGTTAAGACTATACACACCTACCTTGATTTCGGCCTCCCATAGACACATAGTCATAATACCAATGGGATTCCGAGGGGTTTATCCAGAGCGAAGCTGTTTCCCGTACCATCGGTGAAACACGACCTCCTATCGCACTTGCATAAGTATCCGATACTTATATATATGAGAACTATGCCGTTGTGCCCTCACAACGCACACAAGTGCAATACTAGCCTATTCCGCATTATCGATGTCCAGTCTCGATAATACTCCTCTAGGGGGATATTTAATGATTAAACCTTCGGGGACTGATACTGTCTCATATCATTCTCAGTCAAGGAACTAATCATAGGGACCTCTCTTCATTTATATATATCTATGGTGATCTAATCACAAATGATGAGAGTGCAATTTCCTTGTCACATAGTTAATTTGCTACAACAACACAATGATATGTGCAAATAGTGACGCTATGGGTCATTTTGTCCAACAATCTCCCACTTTGCACATAGCCAGTCACTCAAGTGTCCTACACCCGAACTATGTACGGTTGGCTCAAACTGCTGAGAAATGCATTCGTTAGCGGATTTGCATGATTATCATCTTGATGCGATTTATTCGATCATCACATCACCACGATATATGATCCGAATGAATCAGATGAGTATCTAAGTATGTATCTGGATCGTTGATGAGACCATTAATTCTTTAGCCTGTGCTGACGCCTAGCTCAGCTGCTAACATAACTATATCTAATCTAATTAGATTTGTATCGACCCAAATGACTTCTATTGCTGCTTCAGCTGCAGCAACAACCCGCATTTGTTGTTTATTCGGTAACAGTATCTTACTTGCTACATAGTACCGTTTGCGACTTTTAGTCGTCTTTATCGGTTATAGGAAACTTGCTACAGTGACCCCAGTCACTTCAAGTTCTCCTTCTCCATAGACTAAGACAGCATCCTTAGTTCTCTAAGATACTAACGGATGTTCTTAACATCAATCCAGTGACTATCACTCGGATTGGCCTGTATGTGAATCCATATGCTCAAAGCGTATGATACACCAGGTCAAGTACATTTTAAATGTACAATTTCCCAGAGAGTGTTAACAACTCCAAATCTATACCAGTAGATCTTTATTCCTTGAATAAAGGTTGTTACTACTCCCCAGAATCTACGGAGATTTCTATTGAAAGCCAAGCTTTCAACAATAGCTTTATGGGAATTTCACTGTCAGTGCGCTCTCCCACTAACCTCCTTATATACACAAGGATCATTATCTAGGATAAAATATCGTTTAAAGAGAGAGCGATTAATTTGGAAATAATCGGGTAAATTAATATATTCGATATATTAATCGAAATTGGATTTCGACGCGGAATTAAAATTAGATTTTAATTCGGGCGTACGAATTAATTTAGAATTAATTCGTTAGCGACGTGAATAGTGATTTCGCTAGGCGTAATCATTTAATTACGACGCGACAGAAAATTCGTTAATTTGGAATTAGCGAACCCGAGCCCGAGAGTGATTGCGAGCGCATTCACATTTCGAATTCGAGCGCGGCACGCAAGTCACATCAAGCTTCAAATCGCTAGTCGCATCAAGCGTCAAATCACATGTCACTTTGAGTGATGTGACAATTGATTGATTAATTGATGTGAGTTTATGTGAGTTGATGGCAAACATTTAATGCTTGACTTTTTTGAAATTGAAAATGGTAAATGGTTAATTGATTTTGGAAATTAAAATCCTAATACACATTTTTCTTTTCACTCTCTCTCCTTTGCTCACGATTTTGGAGCCAAAACTCCTCTCTCTCTCTCTCTCACACGTTTTTTTTCCTTCTGTTTTTCTGGTTTGACCGAGTTATGAAGTAGAAGCTAAGGAAATTTGTGGCAAATTTCTTGGGTGCTAGTACACATAGGAGCCATCCTAAGGTGATAGGAAACTCACTACATGAGCATGGAATCATTACTTGGAGCTTGGAGCTTTCATGGAGGACATCAATGGCCGAAAATGGTGGAAGAAAAAACTGCCACTGCCGTGACTTGGAGAAGGGAAGAAACTGATTTTTGTCTTCACCGCATCGACTCAACCGATCGTTGTGAGTATTCCACACCTCCTTTGATTGTATTCACATGTATTTTCATTGCTTGATAATGATCCTTGGACCTTAGAGAGCTAACAATGGTATCTTGAGCCAATATTGAGCATGAAAATGATTTAGGGTTAAAATTGGGCAAAATTGATTTTGAGCATGAATAATGAAATTGGATGATTTAATATGCTTAATTGATGTTTAATTGAGGATTGATTGGATCAATTTGATGAAAAGGTGTTTGGAACATTTTTCCCAATTTTTGATGTGTTGGCCGAATACCACATGAACCCTAAAGTCTTGGATTTTTGATTTTTTGATCATTAGATGTGTTGGAAATCATTTGGGGATGTTGATTTAATGTTGATTTGGATTCAATTGTATTGGATTTAAAATTGGACATGAAAATCCTCCTTGGCCGAGACACTTGAAGCATGTAATTGGGTTTGATTTTTGTTAAATTGTGTTGGACATGATTTAATGATGATAAGCATGATTAATTAGGCTAATTGATGTTTTAGAAATGTTAATTGGGTAATTAATTATGTTATACACTTTATGTAATTAAATTGGGAATTTGGAATTTTGTAATTTAGTTGAATTGGGCCTAATTTTGTGAAATTGGGCTTAAGGGTTGTAAATGGGCTTATTGGGCTTGGTTGTACCAAGTTGGGTTTAGGAAAAATTGGTTGGATCCAATTAGGCCCAAAACCGCTTCCATAAAGCCCAAATGCGACTAATGGACCTTTAAAGTTTAATTGGGCCTAATGGGCAAAATTGATTTCTAGGCTTATGGGGTAACTCCCGGATTGGACTTTGATTATTGGGTTTGACCCGAGTTGACCAAACCACACCTCAAGAAATTAATTAAAGTCCATTGGACTTTAATTAAATTGACGTTGGACGTTAATCGGGCTTTGAGACCCATAACGATTAAATTTGGAATTTAAGTCGTATAAGTTCGTTAATAAAGTGTAGTATTTAATTTGGAAATAAATAAGCGAATTAGAATTAAATGCATATTGAATTGGATTTAATTATGTTGTTTAATTTAATTCGAGAATTCGTACTTTGAGTACTTATTTGCAAAAACGAGTTTGACTCGAGCAAAATCAAATCATTGTTTGAACATTGGATGGTCACTAATTATCAGATTAATTAATTTGATTAGATTGATTGATAGCATGCTTGTGTGAATACATGGTTGCGATGCATGAATAATGTATATCGAATGGATATTAGATGGGGGGGGGCAATTTTAGAAATTGTTGTAATAATTTGATTTATTAATTGGACCTGCGTGTCCAGCCTTATCACCTCCATACTCTTTGTATTCTCTTCTCACATATTCCCCTCAATGTAAATGAGGTTTCTTTAGAAATGTAGTGTAACGGGTAGAAGTAATACTTGTGCTAGCGGGAGAGAGAAATGGAGAGATTTGATCTAGGATCATTGTGTAAAGTATCCATCCGCATATCATTATTATTTTATTATACACGCTTTATTATGTATTTAGAATGCATGTTTAAGGGTGTATGATGATGCGACCTTAACAAAGATAATAAATTGGTTGCCAATTTGCACTCGAAAAACCCTCGCAAAATATTAAGCGTCTTTCCTTCCATTGAGTGATTCTCACTCAAGATCCGAGACTGGCATTGGCTTATTGGCCAAAGTCAAGGCCTTTGTCCGTCGAGGATGTGTTTGAATCATGAAGGCTTTGTTCCATATTGGTGTCTTGTCCAAGTTGTGGTTTGTTGGCCAAAGTCAAGACCACTTCTTGTCCATCGACATTGATTACGAAGCTTCCATGGTCAATGGGTCGCTTAACTGGGACCACTAAGTTTGTTGTGCCAAAGCCAAGACTTAGTTGATTCAGAGGAAAAAGGTTAGGCAATACATTGGATGTATTGGCATATATAAGATATATGTTTCGGACTTGGATGTCCCCCTACCGGATCTAGGAATTGGATTGGATCCAATCGATCTTAGAGATCTACCTAGTTAATTATCATACAATTTGTTGGCCAAAGTCAAGATTGTGTGATATTTAACGGGATCCTAGCCCACTAGGAAACGCAGTTTCCCGAGTACTCGACAGAGGGTTAGAGGCTCACCGAAAAATAGTGGGAGGCAAGAATTGAATTTGCAATACTCGTTTAATTACTTGCCATACGCGCTCAATCTCAAATATCATTCGTCAAATAAATTAAATGTTAGTTGGACTAATATTTAAATGTTGTTTTAATAAACAGTTGGACTGTGTTCGAACTATTAATTTATAGTTGATTTTATAATTTGATTATAGTAATCAATATAATTGATTTTAATCTATTAAAAGTATAGTTGATTATATAGTTGGACTATAGTAATCATTATATTAAATAGTACCTGAATCGTTGATTAAATAGTTGGATTATTAGAATCAAGATAAAATTGAAAGATTGACATTTAAAACATAATCCTAGGGAAAATGTATTTAAATGGTTTAATCTTCAAAATTGGGAATAATTTTCAGGATAGTCCTGGAAAATAATAAGTTACTTTATTTGATAAAATAACATATTATGCCTAAGCCCGGAGTTAAGCAAATAGTAGAGCATAATCTTTGGAAGATTTATGTGATGATAACTTTAGTGCTTAATCCATTTAACTTGTCGCAGTAGATTCCTTAATTTTTTTGTCAGAACTAAGGGTTAGATCCTTAAAGTATGATAATGAAATTGAAGGATCTTCATAGATTTATTTTAGATCTTAGAAGTACTAAATTGCAATGAAGAACTCTTGGAGAGTTAATGACTATTCGCAAGGAGATAAAGTCAAAGTTTGCAATTAGGCAAGTAGCGCAAGGCACACCTTACTTCGATATTCTAGAAACCCTAAGCTTGGCCAAAGGCTTCTGGAATATGAAAAGGGCAAAGGTAAAATCATTATAATCTTCTAGGAAGATAAATGACATATCCCAAAATGTCTGCCTAAATGTGGCAAATGGGATCGCGGAAGCGTGACTGTCGTTTGGACAAGGCAGACATGAAGGAATTGAAGACGGTATTGGCTCACTATTAGTATTAAAATTAGATTTAAAATACTTAGTATGGAACATAAAATATATATATTGATGTTCAGAATCTGCTGTGAGCAGGATACTGACTTCAGTTGAGATTCATCTGCGAATCAGAAACGGGACGAAAGTCGCTGTTTTAACCGTAGATACCTATATTAGGAACTACCCTTCGGGTTTGTACCTAAATCAGGAAACTGTTATAATATAACTAGTTTGACTAGAAACATTATATCTATATCAGTGTTTAACCCGCTGCGGGTGAACCTTTATATTTTAGAACACTAAAGTGTTTTATTATATAAAGATGATATTGAGATAAACACATTTGATGTGAATAACAGAATTTATATTTTGAATATAAATAAATCTCAAAAACAAAACATGACAAACAAATGGCTCAAACTGATTTGATCAGAAGAAACTAATTTGTGGCATTGTTGTCGGGGACACAATTAAACAAGAATTGTATATCCACACTTTCGAAGAGTGAGTACTAGACTAATTTGATCCCATTCAAATAAAGTCTACAAATCTAGTTTATTGGGCAAAGTGCCTAAAACACTATTTACTTGGTAAAAATGTAAATGCCACCGACCTGTTAGCCCTAGTTCATAGTGAAGCAAGTGGGCCCATGTCTAGCTAGGCTCGATGTGGATATGAATATTTCGTGACCTTTATGGATGTGGCATCGCGTTATGGTTATGTGTTTCTTTTAAAACACAAATCAGAAACTTTTACAGTTTCGACAAGAAATAGACAAACAAATCGGCTAAAGTATTAAACCGTCACGGTAAGACCGTAATGGAAAATACTTAAGCAATAAGTTTCTAAAATATTTGAAAGAGTATAGTATTCTTTCAATGAGGACTCCTCACGGAACACGTCATTTTGACGGTGTGTCCGAACGGATAAACCGAATTTTGTTAGACATGATAAGGTTAATCATGAGTCGCTCTAAGCTACCATTTCCTTCAACAGATAAGCATTAACAGTGCAGAACGTATTTTGAATAAGGTTCCATAAAAGTCTGTTTGACAGATATCATATTAGATATGAACAAGAACGAAACCGGGTTTCTCATTCCTGAATATTTGGGTATGCTAGGCATATGTTTGGATGATACCAAACTAAAAACCCAAATGGGATAAGTGCCAAATGTAGGTTATCCTAGGGATACCAAAGTATTGTACTTATATATCTCACTAGAGAACAATGTAATTGTTGCTCACCATGCGGTTTTCCTAAGAGGAATGCCGATATGCAGTGGTAAGTGAGAGGACAGTAAAACTCGATGAAAATCAGAGTAATACTATTCAAGGCACCCATAATTTAATGGAACATAAATAGTTCATCAAGGATGAAACTATTACCAATAATCTTCGAATACATAAGAATCGCGTAGGTCAGAGAGAGTCAGAAAACAACCTGGGGTATGGGTTTCTGATCTCAACTCATAAAGATGTCAATCTTATTGAGGAATACCAACTGACTACGTATGAGGAAGTGATACAAGGTATCGACTCCCTAATATGGCAAAGTGCCATGAATCTGAAATGGATTCCATGTACATCAACAAGTTTGGATACTAGTTGATGTACCGCAAGGCATTGTGCCTATTGGTACTATAAGTCTTCAATGAAGACATACATGGATGGCAACATACCAACGTACTAAGCTAGGCTTGTAACGAAAAGGTATAGTTATCAACATTGTGTTGATTACGATTCAACCTTTTACCTGTTGCCACGATAAATCCATTTGGATAATCCTTCCCAACGCTGCATGTTTCATTTATGAAATGTGTTAGCTGAACGGGAAAATTGATTTCCTGAAAAGGAAACATTTTGGAGGATGTTTACAACATCCTGTCGGTTTTGTCGTACTAAAACTAGCAAACAAGATTTGCAAGTTATTCGATCCATGTTTTGATTGAAGCAAACATAGGTTCTTAGAATTATCGTTTTGATGTAATCATAATGCTTTATGATTTAATTCAAAACGAAATGATTCTTTTGTATATAAGAGGGTTAGTGGGAGCGCACTGACAGTGGCTGTCCTTTAAAATAATGATAATATGTCATTTCTTGGAAATGATATTCCCATAATCACAATCGGCGAAAGCTTGGCTTTCGAGAAAACTTTCCGAGAAATCTTACATTGAAAAATGTACGCGACCTGGTGTCTCATACGCTTTGAGCATATGGATTCACAAACAGGCCAATCCGAGTGATAGTCACTGGATTGAAGTTAAGAACATACTTAGTATCTTAGAGAACTAAGGATGCTGTCTTAATCTGTGGAGAATGAGAACTTGAAGTGACTGGGATCACTACTGCAAGTTTCCTAAACCGATAAAACGATTATAAGTCGAAAACGGTACTATACAGTTTGAATAACGGAACAGTAAGCTGGAAACCTTCAAAGCAAGATACTGTTACCGTATAAACAACAAATGCGGGTAATTGCTGCAGCTAAGGCGGTAATAAAAGCTATTTGGGTCAATAATAAATCTAATTAGATTAGATATAATTCTGTTAGCAGCTGAGATAGGCGTCAGCACAGGCTAAAGAATTAATGGTCTCATCAACGATCCAGATATATACTTCGATATTCATCTGATTCGTTCGGATCATACATCGTGGCGATGTGATGATCGAATAAATCGCATCCGATGATAATCATGCAAATCTGCAGATGAAAGGTTTTCTCAGTAATTTGAGCCAACCGTACATAGTTCAGGTGTCAGCCACTCGAGTGACTGGCTATAGGCCAAGTGGGAGATTATTGGACAATTATGACCCATACCGTCACTATTTGTACAGATCATTGTTGGACAGGTATGACCCATAGCGTCACTATTTATACAGATCACGATTTTGTTGTACAAATTAACTATGTGACAAAGGAGATTGCACTCTTATCATTTGTGATTAGATCACCTAGATATATAAATGATAGGAGGTCCATGTGATTTGTTCCTGGATTGAGAATGATATGAGACAGTATCAATCCACGAAGGATAAATCATTAAATATCCATAGTCAGAGCATTATCGAGATTGGACATCGATGAATGCGTAAAAGACTAGTATTACACTTGTGCGCGTTGTGAGGGCACAACGACATAGTTCTCATATATTTGGGTATATGATACTCATGCAAGTGTAATAGGAGGTTGTGTTTTTCCGATGGTACGGGAAACAGCTTCGCTCTAGATAAGACCCCATCGGAATTCCATTGGTAGTATGACTATGTGTCTATGGAAATCCGAAATCAGGGTAGGTGTATTTGGTCTTAAACTGAGACTTGCACCGCTAATGCATACGACAATCAATATACTTTGGTTGAGGTCGTCCAGGGCTTTAACCGGTTTCTGTGTACGCCAATTCTGGGTATATCGAGAATCGTAATGTGTTGGGTGTGATGTCAAGCCGGAAGTGTCACTCCAGTCATATGCAGTTGATGATCGCGCAGGGATACAAAACTGGCTCTCTATATAAGGTTGCAACCGTCGGGATAATATGACTTGGTCATGATTATCCGATTTTAAAGAGACTAGTTGCTCGTTATCCGATATATGCTTCGTACGGGGCAGACACTGTACCAGCCCCTGGCCTTGCATGTGATCATCCGATACTGGACATAAATACGCAATACTACGTATACTACGCCTGATAAAAATCCTTTATTTTGGTAAGGATATTACCGGATAATTGGGGAGGCATGGCGCTTTGCTAGAAGCCAACCTTGTCTTGTAATTCAGTATAAACGTAGTACGAGGTACTTACGTGTTCAGATTGTCTGACGACCGAATTTATTGCCAACATATCCGGAGATCTCATGGGTTGCTTCCCAAAGATTCACCGATGATGTATGACTCACACTTTAATTAATCTGGGATTAATATAATGAGAGAGAAAATGAATCTAGGATTAATTGCGAAGATATTTTATCTGGGATAAAATATCATTTAAAAGAGAGATAACGGTTAATTTAGAATTAATCGGCAATTAATATATTTGATATATTAAACGAAATTGGATTTCGATGCGGAATTAAAATTAGATTTTAATTCGGGCGAACGAATTAATTTAGAATTAATTCGTTAGCGATGTGAATAGTGATTTTGCTAGGAGTAATCATTTAATTACGACGCAACGGAAAATTCGTTAATTTGGAATTAGCGAACCGAGCCCGAGATTATTTACGAGCGCATTCGCATTTCAAATTCGAGTGCGGCACGCAAGTCAAATCAAGCGTCAAATCGCTAGTCGCATCAAGCATCAAATCACACGTAACTTTGAGTGATGTGACTTGACAACTAGTGATTGATGTGATGAGTGATGTGTGTGGTGGCATTTGTGGGCATTAATTGCCTTGACTTTTGAAACCAAATTTTGTGTATTTTGATTTGTAAAAATCAATTACCAAAATAATAGAACACTATTACTCTTCTCTCTCTCCAATTTCTCTTCATCCTCACGCCCTTGGGACTGCACATTTCTTCTTCTGCCAAAACAGTGAACTGCCGTGGAATTGAACAGGAAAAAGGGAAGCAAGTGTGATTTTGTTGTAAAATCGAGAGTGCTAGCACACTCCGGGATCAATGCGAAGGTGATAGGGAAGTCCACCCATGAGACGGGAATCGTTTCGCAAAGCTTGGAGCTTGATTCTTGGCGATCAAAATCGAAACCTGTGAGGAAATTCACTGCACTGCCGTGAGTAGTCCACTACCGAGCAGATTTCATTTTTTGTTGCCTCCGCGTCGCTCAACCGATCGATGTAAGTATTTCGCGACTTTCTCGATTGTATTCACACATGTTCATGCTTGATTTATGATCCTAGATAATATCCAACAATGGTATCAAGAGCTTGGTTAAATGCATGAAATTGATTTAGGGCTTAAAATTGGGCAAACTTGATTTTGAGCATGATTAATGAAATTGGATGGATTAGTATGCTTAAATATGTTTGAATTAAGGATTGATTGGATCAATTTGTTGAAATTATGTTTAGAACAAATTTCCCCAATTTTTTCATGTTGGCCGAAAATGTGATGCCCTAAAATGCCTTGGGATTTTTGATTTTTGACAATTGGATGTGTTGGAAATCATTCGGGATGATGATTTAATGTCGATTGTGGAATTAATTGGATTGAATTCGAATCGGACGTAAAATCCCCAAATTGCCGAGAGCATTAGAAGTATGAATGGGTTTGATTTTTTGTTAATTTGTGTTGGACACTAATTGATGTAGATGAGCATGATTAATTAGCCTAATTTGTGTTTTGGAAATAATGATTTGGGTGATTAATTATGTTAATGCACTTTGATTAATTAAATTGTAAAATTTGATTTTAGTAATTTAGTTAATTGGGCTAATTTTGGAAATTGGGCTTGAAATGTTGTAAATGGGCTAAATGAGCTTTGTTGTACAAAGTTGGGTTTAGGCAAATTGGATTGGATCCAATTGGGCCCAAAACCGCATCCATAAAGTCCAAATGCGACTTAAATGGACCTTTAAAGTTTAATTGGGCCTAATGGGCCAAGATTGATTTCTAGGATTATGGGGTAACTCCCGTATTGGATTTTGGTTATTTGGTTTGACCCGAGTTGACCAAAAGTCCACGCCTTAAGAAATTAATTAAAAGCCCATTGGACTTTAATTAAATTAATATTAAATATTAATCGGGCTTTGAGACCCGTTGCGATTAAATTTGGAATTTAAGTCATAAATGTTTATTAATAAAGTGTAGTATTTAATTTGGAATTAAATAGCGAATTAGAATTAAATACAAAGTGAATTGGATTTAATTGTGTAGTTTAATTTAATTCGAGAATTCGTACTTTAAGTACTTATTCGCAAAAATGAGTTTGACTCGAACAAAATCAAATCGTTGTTTGAATATTGGATGATCACTAATTATCAGATTAATTAATTTGATTAGATTGATTGATAACATTCTTGTGTGTATACATGGTTGCGATGCATGAATAATGTATATCAGATGGATATTAGATGGGTGGGGCAATTTTAGAAATTGTTGTAATAAATTTGATTTATTAATTGGACCTGCGTGTCCAGCCTTATTACCTCTCTATTCTTTGTATTCTCTTCTCACCTATTCCCCTCAATGTAAATGAGGTTTCTTTAGAAGTGTAGTGTAACGGGTAGAAGTAATACATGTGTTCTACATTGTTGGACAATTATGACCAATAGCGTCACTATTTGTACAGATCATGGTGTTGTTGTACAAATTAACTATGTGACAAGGAGATTGCACTCTTATCATTTGTGATTAGATCATATAGATGTATAAATGATAGGAGGTCCTTATGATTAGTTCTTGGATTGAGATGATATGAGACAGTATCAGTCCACGATAGATTAATCATTAAATATCCCTAGTCGTAGTATTATCGAGACTGGACATCGATAATGCGGAATAGACTAGTATTACACTTGTGCGTGTTATGTGAGATCATAACGGCATAGTTATAATATATTTGGGTATATGATACTCATGCAAGTGTAATAGGAGGTTGTGTTTTACCGATGGTACGGAAAATAGCTTCGCTCTGGATAGACCCCTCGGAATTCCATTGGTGGTATGACTATGTGTCTATGGAAGTACAATATCAGGGTAGGTGTATTTGGTTTTAACCTGAGACTTGCATCGCTAATACTTGCGACAATCGGTATGCTTTAGTTTTGTTCGTCCAGGACTTTAACCGGTTCTGTGTACGCCTCTATTGGTTATATTGAGAATCGTAGTGTATTGGGTGTGATGTCAAGACGGAAGTATCACTCCAGTCATAATGGAGATGATGTCACGTAGGATACGGTACTAGTGCTCTTAAGTACTGCAGTCATCGGGATATTATGACTAGGTCATGTATATCCGATAATAGAGACTAGTTACCAGACATCCGACATGTGCTTCGTACGGGGCAGACACAGTTCCAGCCCCAGCCCTAGCACGTGACATTCGATACTGGATCGCAATACGCAATACTACGTATACTACGCCTGACATAGATTATATATTCCAGTAAGAATATTTCTGGAGAATTAGGTAGGCACGATGCTTTGCTAGAAGCCAACCATGTCTTGTAAATCGGTAAGCACGTGGTATGAGGTACGCACGTATTCGGATAATCTGATGACCGTATTTACTGCCAACATATCCAGAGATCTCTTGGGTCGCTTCCCAAAGATTCACCGATGACAGTTGATTCGAATTAGAATTAATCTAGGATTAATTAAGAGAGAGAAAATTAATCTAGGATTAATTGAGTTATTATTTAATCTGGGATTAATGTGTTCGGAAGAGAGAGAACGCGATTAATTTGGAATTAATCGGTAGAATAAATTTAATAGTTAAATTTGATTTTTCTATTTAATTTATTCGTATGGGCTAAAATTAATATATCGGATATATTAATATGAATTGGATTTCGTTACGAAATTAAAGTCGGACTTTAATATGAACGAACGAATTAATTTAGAATTAATTTGTAGATGACATTCGTAATATATTTGCGAGGCATCGTTATTTAATTAAATTAGATTTAATTATTTAGCGACGAGAATTCGTTTAATTGGATTAAAATGATCCGAACCGCGGCAAATGTTCGTAGAGACATTTGAATTTTGAATTCAAATGTGGGGCCCACTTTAATGTGGTAGTTGGGATGGTAGTTGGCATTTAAGCCAATACCACTTGCTTTTTATCTATATGGTTTTGGTTTTTAGAAAACCAAGACCCAACTACCAAGTTTGGGTGAAAAGGGTAAAACCCTTTTACCAAAACTAACTCTCACACACTTGACACACTTGTAACACATTTTGGAAATGAAAAACCCTAAAATCCTCTCAACTTGGGCTTGAGCTTCTTGCCTTCCTCTCTTTGATTTTTTTGCAAAATCAACAAAGCTAGCACTTGGATAAATCAACTAATGTGATAGGGAAACCACTTCAATAGTTGGAATCATCAACAAAGGAAGGATCTTGGAGATCTTCCTCCCAAAATTTTAAAGCTCAAATCCGTTCATTGTAAGTATATTCCGCAACTTATTTTGAATTTATGAACACCTTTACATGCTTATTAGATCCTTGGCGTGTTCTAGGAACACTAACAATGGTATCAGAGCAAATTTAAAGCATGAAAATTTTAGGGTTCATGAGACTAAAATTTAGGGCTTTTGTGTTTTGAGCATGATTCTTTCATATGGATGTTTTGAGCATGCTTAGAATATGATAACTTAGAGTTATGCTTGATTAGATTTGAAACAAATCAAATGAATCAAAAATTAAAATTTTATTCACATGGCCGAATGTAGCAGTGAATAGACTGCAGTTTTTTTTTTTTTTTGTAACATGAAATGATGTGTTTAAATGCATGTTTAAATGTTGATTGTTGGTTTGATTGGATTAGAATCAAAGTCAATAATGTTTATGTTATAATCAAAGAGCATGTTGAGCATGAAATGATGAATTTGGATTCAATTTGTGTTGAGCATGAAATGATGATTTTTGGCTTCAATTTGTGTTGAGCATGAAATGATGATTTTTGGCTTCAATTTGTGTTGAGCATGAATTGATGGATTAAGCATGATTAATTAAGTTAATTGGTATTTTGGAAATATTAAGTTTAATTAATTAATCATGGCTAATACACTTTAATTAAAGTAATTGTGATATTTGGAATATTATAATTATGTTAATAAGCCTTTAATTAAGAATTGGGCTAAAAGTGTGTATTTGGGCTTAATGGGCTTGGTTTGACTAAGTTTGGTTTTGGACTTTTGGATTGGATCCAATTGGGCCCAAAATCAATTCCATAAAGTCCAAATATATCACTTGACCCTTTAAAAAATTTAATTGGGCCTAATGGGCCTAAATTGATTTGTTGGCAATAGGGTGATTCCTACTGGGCCTTGGCATTTTGGGTTTGATCCATTATGGCCAAAGCCCATGCCTTAAGAATTAATTAAAAGCCCATTGGAATTTAATTAAAATGACATTGGATGTTATTGGGCCTTTGAGACCCATTAAGATTGGATTTGGAATCCAAGTCTTTAAGGCTTATAAGTAAGTGTATATATTTAATTTGGAATTAAGTTGGAATTAGTATTGAATACAAATAAATGGATTTAAAGTTGTAGTTCGATATAATTCAAGAATACGTACTTTGAGTATTTATTCTTAAACGAGTTGGACTCGTGCAAATCAAATCGTTGTTTGAACATTGGATGGTCATTAAGTCAAAGATTAATTAATTGGATTAGATTGATTGAATAACATGATTTGTATGAATACATGAATGTGTTGTATGAATAATGTATTTCAGATGGATATTAGAAGGGCGAGGGCAATTTTGGAAATTGTAATAAATTTATAATTTATTTAATTGGACCTGCGTGTCCAGCCTTTTATCTCATTTCTCATTGTATTTCTCTTCTCACCTATTCCCTCAATGTAAATGAGGTTTCTTTATTGTATTATGTAATTGGGTAGAAGTTAGAATAGTTCTAGCCGAGGAGAGGAAAGGGAGTGATTTGTTCTAGGAACAATTGTGACATATCCATCCATATCATTATTAATTTATTTATTTATACACGCTTTATTATGTATTTAGAATGTATGTTTAAGGGTGTATGATGATGAGACCTTAACAAAGATAATAAATTGGTTGCCAATTTGCAAGCGAAAAACCCTCAAAATATATTAAGCGTTTTTCCTTCCGTTCAGTGATTCTCACTCAAGATCCAAAGTTGGCATTGGTTTGTTGGCCAAATTCAAGACCTTTGTCAATTACGGATGTGTTTGAATCATGAGAGTTTTGTTCCATATCGGTGTCTTGTCCAAGTCGTGATTTGTTGGCCAAAGTCAAGATCACTTCTTGTCCATCGACATTGATTACGAAGCTATCCATGTCAATGGGTCCGCTTAACTGGGATCATTAAGTTTGTTGTGCCAAAGCCAATGCTTAGTTGATTCAGAGGAAAAAGGTTAGGTAATATATTTGATATATTGGCATATATAAGATATATGTTTCGGACTTGGATGTCCACCTACTGGATCTAGGAATTGGATGGGATCCAATTGATCTTAGAGATCTACCTAGTTAAGTATCATACAATTTGTTGGCCAAAGTCAAGATTGTGTGTTATTTAACGGGATCCTAGCCTACTAGGAAACTAGGTTTCCCGAGTACTCCATAGAGGGTTAGAGGCTCGCCAAAAAATAGTGGGAGGCAAGAATTAAATTTGCAATATTCGTTTAGATACTTGCCATACGCGCTCAATCAAATATCATTCGTCAAATAAATTAAATGTTAGTTGGACTAATATATAATAGTTTTTTTAATTTAACAGTTAGACTGTATTCAAACTACTTCATTTATAGTTGATTATATAATTGGATTATAGTAATCAATATTTATTTGAATTTTACCCTTCAATTATAGTTGATTATATAATTGGATTATAGTAATCAATATATTTGGATTTTACCAATCATTTATAATGATTATATAATTGGATTATAGTAATCAACATATATTTGATTTTAACCAATAAAATTGTAATAAATTATATAGTTAGACTATAATAATCATTACATTAGATTGTACCTGAAATCGTTGATTAAATAGTTGGACTATTAGAATCAGGATTAAATTGAAAGATTAGTGTTTAAAACATTATCCTAGGGAAAATGTGTTTAGACGACTTTAATTTTCAAATTGGGAATAAATTTCAGGATAGTCCTGAAACTAAGAAGTTACTTTATTTGATAAAATAACATCTTAGGCCTAAGCCCGGAGTTAAGCAAATAATAGAGCATGATCTTTGGAAGATTCATGTGATGATAACTTTAATGTTTAATCCATTATGCTTGCCATAAAGACTCCTTAATTTCCTAATCAGAACTAAGGATTAGATCCTTAAAGTATGATGAAGAAATTGAAGGATCTTCATAGATATATTATTAGAACTTAAGGATCTTGTGTCGCTTCCCAAGATTCACCGATGACATATGACTCGAACAGAATTAATCTGTGATTAATTATGAGAGAGAAAATTAATCTGGGATTAATTGTGGTAAGAATTAATCTGGGATTAATTCGTCGAGAAGAGAGAACGCGATTATTTTGGAATTAATCGGCAAAATAAATTTAATAGTAAAATTGGATTTTACTATTTAATTTATTTAATTGGGCTAAAATAATATATCGGATATATTAATTGAAATTGGATTTCAATACGAATTTAAAATTGGATTTTAATTCAAGTGAACGAATTAATTTGGAATTAATTCGTAAGCGACTTCCGTAATAATTTTACTGGGTATTATTATTTAATTAAATTAGATTTAATTACGTAGTGACGGAAAATTCCTTTAGTCGGATTAAACAAACCGGGACAAAGGTGTGTTGTGTAAGCCAACTAGAATTTGGAATTCAAAATTGGGTGGGACCCACAACTCACATCCCTTGTCAACTTGTGATGTAAGTGGTTGGTAATAAAGTAAATTGGATTTATTACACATCACACCTACCAAGTCAAAATAATTTTTGTTAATTGTTTTTAGAAAAACAAAAGGAACTATTCATCTATCTTCTTTCTCTCTTTGCCTTGAATGCCTCTCCCCTTTTGGAAAATTTTATTTCAATTTTCCATCAGAGCTAGCACTTTGAGAGTCTTTGAAGGTGATAGGGAAACTCACCCAAGAGTTTGGAACTGAAAAGGAGTGCTTGGAGCTTCTATAACCATGGAAAATTTTGAAACTTCTCTACCGATCAATGTGAGTATTTCCGCCACTTTCACTTGATTTATTCACACACAAATCTTATTTAGGATCCTTGGCATGTCTTAGAGACACTTACAATGGTATCAGAGCCGTCTAAACTTGATTTAAATTTCTAGGGTTCTAAACTTTAATTTGGGATTTTTTGCTTGGAGCATGATTTTTTCAAATTGGTTGTTTGGTGAATTTGGATGATGATGAATTGGATTTGTGCATCTTTGGATTTGAGAAAAATTGATTGGAAAAAAAATCCCCACATTCCCTCACTTGGCCGAACTCACCCAAGAAATAGTTCATGGTGATTTTTTTAATTTGACGATTGGATATGTTAATTGGCATGAAATTGAATATTAATTGTTGATTTAATTAGATTGAAATCAAAATGGATGTTAATTTCATGTATTGCCGTGATTTATAGCATGTTTGAATGAGTTGATTTTGCTTCAATTTGTGTTGGACATGAATTGGATGATTAAAGCATGATTAATTAGATTAATTAATATTTTGGAAATATTGGATTAATTAATTAATAGTGGTAATTGCACTTTAAATTAGATTAATATGTAATTTAGAATAATATGTTAATTTAATTTGTTATATTTGGGCTAATGGGCTTGGTTGGGCCAAGTTTGGTTTTGGACAATTGGGTTGGATCCAATTGGGCCTAAAACCATTTCCATAAAGTCCAAATATGACTTTTGGACCTCTTAAAATTTAATTGGGCCTAATGGGCCAAAATTGATTTTTGGGCAAATGGTGATTCCTAATTGGGCCTTGGCTTTTGGGTTGGAT
Organism: Zanthoxylum bungeanum; assembly: GCA_019454045.1. NCBI lineage: Eukaryota > Viridiplantae > Streptophyta > Magnoliopsida > Sapindales > Rutaceae > Zanthoxylum > Zanthoxylum bungeanum. Next base: position 22,751 of record SKCR01024164.1, read on the forward strand.
CCATAATGGCCAAAGCCAACGCCTAAAGAATTAATTGAAAGCCCATTGGACTTTAATTGAATAGTATTGGATACTAATTGGGCCTTTGAGACACATGAAGATTGGATTTGGAATCCAAGTCTAAAAGACACTATTAAAAGTGTAATTATTTAATTTGGAATTAAATATGAATTAGTATTGGATACAATTTAAATTAGATTTAAAATTGTAGTTCGATATAATTCAAGAATAAGTAGTTTGAGTATTTATTCTTAAACAAGTTGGACTCGCGCAAATCAAATCGTTGTTTGAACATTGGATGGTCATTAATTCAAAGATTAATTATTTTGATTAGATTAATTGAATAACATGCTTTGTGTGAATACTTGGATGTATTTGTATGAATAATGTATATTGGATGGATATTAGTTGGGTGGGGGAAATTTTGGAAATTATTGTAATAAATTTAGAATTTATTAAATTGGACATTCGGGTCTAGCCTATTATTTCTATTCTCTTTGTATTTCTCTTCTCACCAATTCCCCTCAATGTAAATGAGGTTTCTTTTAGTGTTATGTAATTGGGTAGAAGAATGTAAAGTGCTAGCGGGAGAGAGGAAATAGATAGTGATTTGTTATAAGAACAAATTGTATTATATATCCATCCGCATATCATTATTAATTTTATCGTGCCTTATTATGCTTTTAGAATGCATGTTTAAGGGTGTATGATGAGACCTAATCAAAGATAATAAATTGGTTGCCAATTTACGCGAAAAACCCTCAAACATATATTAAGCATTTTCCTTCCATTGAGTGGTTCTCTCTCAAGATCCAAGTTTGGCATTGGTTTCTTGGCCAAAGTCAAGATCATTGTCCATCGCGGATGTGTTTGAACCATGAAAGCTTTGTTACATATCACATGTCTTGGGCAGTTGGGATTTGTTAGCCAAAGTCAAGGTCACTTCTGTACATCGACGTGGATTACGAAGCTTTCCCACTGTCAATGGGTCACGCTTAACTGAAATCATTATGTTTGTTGAGCCAAAGCCAAGGCTTAGTTGATTCAGAGGAAAAGGTTAGGAAATATATATTGGATATATATTTTGGACTTGGAGGTCCACCTACCGGATCTAGGAATTGGATGAGATCCAATTGATCATAGAGATCTACCTAATTAAGTTTCATACAGCTTGTTGGCCAAAGTGAAGGTTTTGTGTTATTTAACGGGATCCTAGCCCACTAGGAAACTGGGTTTCCTGAGTACTCCACAGAGGGTTAGAGGCTCGCCGAAAAATAATGGGAGGCCAGTTTTAAATTTGTAATTTCGTTTAATACTTGCTTACACGAGCTCTTTTATTTTATTTATCGTCGTTATAAATATATATTAGTTGGACTAATATTGAATATTGCTTTCTTTGAATAGTTAGACTGTACAAGACACTACTCCACTTGTAGTTGGTTATATAGTTAGACTATAGTAACCATTACATTTTGAGTGTACCCGATATCGTTGATTGAATAGTTGGACTATTGCAATCGAGATGGCTGGAAAGATTAGCGTTAGGGACATCGTTATGGGCGATAATGTCTTTAACGGCTCCAATTTTCCAGATTGGGAGATGAACCTCAGGATAGTCCTGGGGGCTGAGAAGTTACTCTATGTTATAGAGAAACCTCTCGGGCCTGAGCCCGAAGTTGAGCAAATAGTAGAGCATGAGCTTTTGAAGACTAATCGTGATGATAACTTTAGTGCTCAATTTGTCATGCTTGCTGCAATGACTCCTCAATTTCATCGTCAAAACAAAAGATTGGATCCTTACAGTATGATGTTGAAATTGAAGGATCTTCACAGATCTAATCTTAGATCTTAGAAGTACGAATTGTAAAAGAAGCTCTTTCGCTCGCGTATGTCAGAGGGTACATCTGTCGAGCACTAGGTGTCGCAGATGATTGCTGACATCGAATAACTAGGTTAGCTGGGAATTACCTACGAGGCCGAGACTTCTATAGATTTGATCTTACAGTCTCTGTCAGAATGCTGGGGTAGGTTCATCATGAACCAAGAGAGTTAATGGCTATGCTCATGGAGGCACAAGAAGCGTGACTACCGTATGGACAAGGCAGAGATGAAGGAAGTGAAGGCGGCAAGGCTCCGACTTCAGGTATGTTTGTTATTGTAATACACGTGTCCACTACTGGTTTTAAAAATTGGATTGTTGATAATGGATGTGGTACATACATAAGTACTGATGTGCGGGATCTGCTGATTAGCAGGAGACTGGCTTCAGATGAGATCGACCTACGAGTCAGAAACGGGACGAGAGTCGCTGTTTTGGCCGTTGGGACCTATGTTTTGTATCTGCCCTTGGGGCATGTAATTACATTAAGTGACTGTTATTTTGTACCTAGTTTGACTAGGAACATCATCTCTGTATTTTGTTTAACCCGTTATAGGTGTACCTTTGTATTCTGGAACACTAGGTGTTTAGTATATAAAGATAACATTTTGATTTGTACAGCAGATGTTAATGATGGTCTTTATATTTTGAATATAAATGAATCTCAAACATATAACATGACAAACAAAAGGCTCAAACCAAGTAACACTGATGAAACTTATCTGTGGCATTATCGTCTGGGACGCATTAACAAGACTCGTATATCCACTCTTAGGAAGAATGGATACATGGACGGATTTGATTCTAAATCATATGACGTCTGCGAATCTTGATTATTAGGCAAAGTGCCTAAAACACCTTTTAGTGGTAAGGGTGTACGTGCCACCGAGTTGTTAGCCCTCATTCATGGTGACGTATATAGGCATATGTCTAGCCATGCTAGAGGTGGATATGAATACTTCGTAACCTTTAAGGATGTTGCATCGCATTATGGTTATTTGTATCTTATGAAACACAAGTCGGAAACTTTTGAGAAATTTAAAGAGTTTCGACACGAAGTAGAAAAACAGACCGGAAAAAGTATTAAAACATTACGGTTGGACCGTGATGGAAAATACTTGAGCAATAAGTTTCTCGATTACTTGAAAGAGTATGGTATTCTTTCACAGTGGACTCCTCCCGGAACACCTCAATAAAAGGTGTGTCCGAACAGAGAAACCGAACTTTGTTAGACATGGTAAGGTTTATGATGAGTCGCATTGAGCTATCAATTTCCTTCAGGGGATACGCATTGAACAGTGCAATACTTATTTTGAATAAGGTTTCGTCAAAGTCTGTTGGACAGACTCCATATGAAATATGGACAGGAAAGAAACCAGGTTTCTCATTCCTGAAGATTTGGGAATGCTGGGCATATATTAAACGTTTGGATGGTGCTAAACTAGAACCCAAATCAGATAAGTGTCTATTTGTAATTGGTTATCCTAGGGAAACCGAAGGATATTATTTTCACAACCCATAAGAGAACAAAATATTTGTTGCTCTCCATGCGGTTTTCCTTAGAGGAATTCCTAAATGCAGTGGTAAGTGGAAGGAAAGTAAAACTCGATGAAAATCAGAGTGATACTATTCCTGACACCGATCCCATCACAAAACACAAACAGTTCATCAGGGATGTGACTGTTCCACAATCTTCTAATACAAAAGAAACGCGTAGGTCAGAGAGAGTCAGAAAACAACCTAAGAGCTATAGGTTTCTTATTTTACCTCATGTAGATATTAATCTTATTAAGAATAATGAACCAGCTACGAATGAGGAAGAGATACAAGGTATCGACTCCGCTTTATGGCAGAAGGCCATGAAGTCTGAAATGGATTCCATGTATACAACCAAGTTTGGACACTAATTGATGTACGAGAAGACATTGTGCCTATTGGTAGTAAATGGGTCTTCATGGTGAAGACATACATGGATGGCAATATACAAACGTACAAAGCTAGGCTTGTAGCGAAAAGGTATTGTCAACAACATGGTGTCGATTACGATGAAACCTTTTACCCATTGCCATGATTAAATCCATTCGGATAATGCTTGTTATTGCTGCATATTTCGATTATGAAATATGGAAGATGGACGTCAAAACCGATTTCCTTAACGGAAACCTTTTGGAGGATATTTATATACAACAGCCTGACGGTTTTGTCATGCCAAAATATGCAAACAAGGTTTGCAAGTTAAATCGATCCATTTATGGATTGAAGCAAGCATTGCGTTCTTGGAACCAATGTTTTGATGAGATCATAATGGTACTTGGTTTCATTCAAAATGATGATGATTCTTGTGTATATAAGAAAGGTTAATGGGAGCACACTGACAATGATTGTCATATACGTTGATGATGTATTGCTTCATAGAAATTACATTCCCAAATTAAAATCGGAGAAAGCTTGTCTCTCATTAAAATTCTCCATGAAATTCTTGGGAGAGGCAACCTTTATTCTAGGAATAAGGATCTACTGGGATAGATATAAAATTTATTGGCACTCTCTGATAACTCGTACATTGACAAAGTGTTGAAGAGATTCAACATGGATTAGCCCAGAAGGGGTTGCTTCCAGTGTCACATGGCGTCTCTCTATCGAATGACATGTGTCCTAAAACTCAAGATGAAAGAGATGCAATGAATCGGATCCTGTTCGCTTAAGCAGTCAGATCGATCATGTATGCCATAATATGTACACGACCCGGTGTCTCATATGCTTTGAGCATCTGCAGTCACTATCAGGCCGATCCAGGTGATGGTCAATAGATCGATGCTAAGAACATCCTTTAGTATCTTAGATGAACTAAGGATGCTTTCTTAGTTTATGGAGATGGAGAACTTGAGGTGACTGGGTTCACCGATGCAAGTTTCCAAACTGATAAAGATGACTGTAAGTCGCAATAAGGGTACATATTTTGTTTGAACAACGGAACAGTGAGCTGGAAATCTTCCAAGCAAGATACTATTGCGGATTCAACAACAAAAGCAGAATATATTGTTGCTACTGAGGCAGTAAAAGAAGCATTTTGGATATACTATATTCCTAATAGGATTAGTAGTAGTTCTGTTAGCGGCTGAGCTGGGCTACATCACAAGCTAAGGAATTACGGTCTCATCAATGATCCAAGTATGTACTTCGTTGGTTTCATCTGATTCGTGAGATCACACATCGTGGAGATATGAAGATCGAAAAGATCGTTTCAGATGATAACCGTGCATATCCGCTGGCGAAAGTGAAATCTCAACATAAGCATAAGCGACCCGTACAAAGTTCAGGTGTTGGACATTTGAGTGATTGGTTATAGGCCAAGTGTGAGATTGTTGGACAATTATGATTTATAGCATCATTATTTGTAGAAGACATGGTGTTTTTATATAAATTAACTATGTGTCAAAGAAGATTGCTCTTTTATCATTTTGTAATTGGATTACTTGGATATATAAATGATAAAAGTGCATATGCTTAGTACCAGATTAATAAGATATGAACATTATTAATCCATGAAAGGTTTAATCATTAAATATCCCTAGTCATAGTATTATCGAGACTGGACATCGATAATGCGGAATAGACTAGTATTACACTTGTGCACGTTATGGAAGCTTAACAACATAGTTCTCATATATTTAAGTATTTGATACTTATGCAAGTGTGATAGAAGGTTCTGTTAGCCGTTGTACCGGGAACAGCTTCGCTCTGGATAGACCCATCGGAGTCCCTTTGGTAGTATGACTATGTGTCTATGGGAATCCAAATCAGGGTAGGTGTATGTGGTCTTAACCTGAGACTTGCATCGCTAATACTTGCGACAATTAGTATACTTTGGTTTTGGTCATCCGGAGCTGTAATAGGTTCTGTGTACGCCTCTTCTGGGTATACTGAGAATCGTAGTGTATTGGAAGTGATGTCAAGATGGAAGTATCACTTCAGTCATATAGAGATGATGCTCACGCAGGGATACATAACTAGTACTCTTAAATGCTGCAGCTACCGGGATAGTATGACTAGGTCATGATTATTCGATTACATAAACTAGTTGCTGGTGATCCGATATATGCTTCGTACGGAGCAGACACAATTCCAGCCCTAGGCCTAGCATGTGACATCCGATACTGGATCGTATTACGCAATACATAGTATACTACGCCTGATACAGATTATATATATTCCATGTTGAATATATTTCTGGAGAATTGGGTAAGCACGGTGCTTTGCTAGAAGCCAACCATGTCTTGTAAATCGGTAAGAACGTGGTACGGGGTACGCACGTGTCGGATGGTCCGACAACCGTATTTACTTTCAACATATCCATGAATCTCTTGGGTCACTTTCCAAATATTCACCGATGACATTTGACTCGAACAGAATTAATCTGGGATTAATTATGAAAGAGAAAATTAATATGGGATTAATTCGTCGAGAAGAGAGAACGCGATTAATTTGGAATTAATCGGCAAAATAAATTTAATAGTTAAATTGGATTTTACTATTTAATTTATTTAATTGGGCTAAAATAATATATCGGATATATTAATTGAAATTGAATTTCAATACGGAATTAAAATTGGATTTTAATTCAAGCGAACGAATTAATTTGGAATTAATTCCTAAGCAACTTCCGTAATAATTTTACTGGGTATTATTATTTAAATAAATTAGCTTTAATTACGTAGCGACGAAAAATTCGTTTAGTCGGATTAAACAAACCGGGCCCAAGGTGTGTTGTGTAAGCCAACTAGAATTTGGAATTCAAAATTGGGTGGGACCCACAACTCACATCACTTGTCAACTTGTGATGTAAGTGGTTGGCAATAAAGTAAATTGGATTTATTACACATCACACCTACCAAGTCAAATTTTTTTTTTTGGTAATTGTTTTTTAGAAAAACAAAAGGAACTATTCATCTATCTTCTTTCTCTCTTTGTTGTGAATGCCTCTCTCCCTTTGGAAAATTTTGTTTCAATTTTCCATCAAAGCTAGCATTTTGGGAGTTTTGAAGGTGATAGGGAAACTTACCCAAGAGTTTGGAACTGAAAATGAGGGCTTGGAGCTTCTACATCCATGGAAATTTTTTAAACTTCTCTACCGATCAATGTGAATATTTTCGCTACTTTCACTTGATTTATTCACACACAAATCTTGTTTAGTAATTTTTACCTTTTTAATTTTCAATTAGTTGCATGATGTTTTATTTATTTTTGTCTTTAGTAGTCCTAGACATGTGTCGTAACTAAATACGTTATCTAGGGTTGTGATGAAAACCAATATCAATGATTTAATAAGTTGACTTTTCTTATGTCTTGTGTAATATATTGGCTTATTTATTGAGTCTAGTCCTTAATGCTTCTTGTTAATTGGCCACTTATAAGATTGATTAGGTAAACTTAAAATGAACTTGGAAAAGGGATTTTAGGTTTAGCCGTAGACTCAATAGCTCACGATATTATACTCACCGTAGAGATTTCCTTACAGGATATGAATATACCTGTCGGGAAGGGGTAGCCATAATTGGAACTTAAACTTAATGAATTCAGAGTTTCTTAATTAAAATAGGAATATTGTTAATGGGGTTACTTTGGGAGTTTGCATCTGACCATCGGTAGAGGCTTTTGCATAATTTCGTGTTACAGGTTAATAAACTGACATATTACACAAGCATAAGATAATCAACTCATCCTTAGAAAGATATTGGTAGGATTCACAACCCTGGATATTTTCATATCATTGTTTAAAACTTAAAATCTACTTTTGTTTTGTTTTATTTACTTATTTTAAATAAAAATCACATTCCACCCAACAATCAAATCAATTAGATACTCGTAGACATTTAGCTTCATAAAATGATAGCATATGTATTAAGTCCTCGTGGGATCGATACATTTTATACTACTTGAGCAATACATGAGCTTGCGTTACCGATCAAGTTCTTAGCACCGTTGCCGGAGACTTATTTATCTTTTACTATTAATTTTGGGGTTAGATACTTTACTTGTGTCTAATTTATTTTTACTTATTATTTTTATTTTCTTGTGTTTCAGGTTCTCAGAAACTACATGAGAAGAAGCAGAAGCTTTGAAATCCGTTCGCTTGACCCAGAAATTGAAAGAACTATCAAACAGTTGAGAAGGGAAAGGTGAGAAGATCAAGAAGCACTGATCAACATGAACAATCAATAACCTGAACCTTTGGAAGTTGCACCACTAATTCTCATTCAAGACAGAACAATTACAGTGGTTGACAGTGTGGGAACACAGAAACTGGGTGACGCATACTGTCCCGGGCTCGCGGCCCGGTCGGGAGTACGGAGTAGCCACGGGGGACTAAACCGGAGAATAATGGAATCACCACCCGGTATGAACCGGGAAAATGAGATTTAAGGCCGCACTCACCCCTCGCACGGGAAGACCTCAAACCGTTGGGTTCAGAATGGTTCCTTACTTATGCCACTTGTAATGAAAGGATTTATGTAATAATTTAATCACGCTTAAGTAGCACTTATTTCCAGAGTATCATGCTTCTAAATTCACATGTACAAAATAAAACTTACACATATATTTCACATCTAAGATTGCATGCTTGGAAGTACATCAAAGGAGCGACAAACATACAACTTCATTGGCATATTGTATTCAAGAAAATACAAGCACACATACTAACCACACAAGCACACACGTGAGCACCTTCTCAAGCGGTACGTGGAATTGTATCCCAAGTACAGACCATACTACCGTCCATTCGAAATCGGCTACGGAATTTATGTCTGGGTTTCCATCCGATATACCACAAGAAATAATACTCAAATGTTATCATGACATAGGTATATGAATTGTAATACATTAAACACATTACATTCAAACATGTGGGGATAGCTACTAGGAAAACTATGTATGAAATCTGATGAAAAGGACTCAGTTCAGTGGGTGCGCGTTCGCGTTGCGTTTGAAAAAGTGTTCGAATGGTAAACAGAAGGTTCGTATTCGTATAGCGTTCGAGAACGCGTTCGAACGGAACCAGACCTGATGCATGATAAGACTAAGAAAGTGCGTGTGCGTTCGCGTAGCGTTCGAGAACGCGTTCGAACGGTAAACAGAAGGTTCGCGTTCGTATAGCGTTCGAGAACGCGTTCGAACGGAACCAGACCTGATGCATGATGAGACTAAGAAAGTGCGTGTGCGTTCGCGTAGCGTTCGAGAACGCGTTCGAACAGTAAACAGAAGGTTCGCGTTCATGTAGCATTCGAGAACGCGTTCGAACGGAGCCAGACCTTATGCATGCAACACAAAGAATAAAGACAACAATGTCGAGCTCGGTATGTCCGATTAAACATATCTTGCATTCAACCGAACACACATCAACCGACGCGGCAAAGCATCGTGGTAAAGGGCTTTAACCCCTCCCCATATTGGATCTTTCATTCCACTTACTAAGCCCATGCGCTCGATTTAATCATACATACCAAGAATTAAAAGCAATAACATCAAACTTAGTTTGTCCGATTGAACGTATCTTGCATTCAACCGAACACACATCAACCGGCGCGGCAAAGCATCGTGGTAAAGGGCTTTAACCCCTCCCCATAGGGGATCTTTCATTCCACTTACTAAGCCCATGCACTCGATTGAATCATGCATACAAAGAATTAAAAACAATAATATCAAACTTAGTATGCCCGATTGAACGTATCTTGCATTCAACCGAACAACACATCAACCGGCGCGGTAAAGCATCGTGGTAAAGGGCTTTAACCCCTCCCCATAGGGGATCTTTCATTCCACTTACTAAGCCCATGCGCTCGATTGAATCATGCATAAATAAGAAACATGCAGAATTCAGTGACGAAAAATAAATAAACCAAAGCAACACAAAACAAAAGAGGGTGCCGTTTACTCAAGCGGTTACGTGGAGTTGTATCCCGAGTACAAATCATGTTACCGTCCATTCGGAATCGGCTATGAAATTTATGTCCGGGTTTCCATCCGATATACTACGAGAGTTGACACATCTCTCATTTATTCCACAGCCACAACATACTACATCTCATAATTCATGCATATTTATCTACTCAAGGGCCACAACATGCATTTCAACATGACAATCATGCAAGCAATATTCAATAAATAATACAAAAAAAACGAGTGTGAAAGTACC
>SKCR01024165.1:0-33367 GCA_019454045.1 Zanthoxylum bungeanum
GATGTCGGTTGCGAAGCGTGGTGAAATGTTAGGATGGATTTAATATAACAATATAAATGAGAATATAAGCCATGGGCTCCCTCTCCATGGGTTTGTAACAAGATTTTGTTTGCTTCATATCAAGAAAAGAGAGACTTTTAATTTGAAATACATGGACTCATAGAAGGAAAATAACGGGCTGCTCTTTTTTGGCTTTAAATTTCTTGGGAAACTTTCAAAAGTTGCAGTATCCACGAATACTCAATCAGTGAGTGGTCTTGACAGACCTTCCATGAATACTCAATCAGTGAGTGGTCTTGACATACTTTGTAATTTATATTCTTTCAATTTTTTCCTTGAATGTTGCTATCTGATTTTTTTAATAAATTTTGCAATTTATATACCTTCCGATCCAGGTAAAGAGTTTCCAAACGGCTTTCAAAATTTACATTTCTTTGTGAGCGTAAATAATTTGGAAACTATCTGTGCTATACTGTTTTCTATGAGTAATCTTCCATTGGTAAGTTTAATGTAATCTTTTATTGACCCAGGGATTTCGCTCAAGACTCAAGAACTATATGTTTTAGTGTTTATTACTCGATATCTCGACTTATTCACAAGGTACTTCTCATTCTACAACTCCATAATGAAGCTAGTCTTTCTTGGAACCTCAATAGCTATTGTTTGGTATATGCGGTACCACAAAGTTGTGAAGCAGACATATAACAAGGATCAAGACACGTTCAAACACTATTTTCTGATTCTCCCGAGTTTTATCTTGGCCCTTTTGATTCCCCATGCATTTAATACTATTGAGGTATGAAATATTTTTGTCTGTGTCATGTGTTCATTAAATGTACTGGATGATGCAATATAGATTTATGCATTTTTCAATGGACTTTTTGGGAATTGAAATTTCAGAGACTAATTCGCCTTCATAGTACATGAAGAGCGAGTCTTGATCTTTTCCCTTTACGAGGCATAAACATCCTTTGGCAATATCACAAGATATGTGGATATTTTTGCTGAAAATTGCCATGAATAGTTAAGCACTTCTTTAAAACTTACTTGTTAGAGCTGTACTAGGCAGTCCATTGGCAGTGGCCATGGATAATTTCATTGTGGTTTATGGTCATATGGTTCGCTCAGTGTTCCCTTTTTCATAAAATAATCATTGGTAGATACTTTTCTTTGATGTCTTGAGAAATTGCTTACATTTTCAGTTTTTTTGGGAATATTTCCCTTTATCTAGAGTAGCAACGTATTACTTTCTGATTGTAGCTTTTACTTACTAGTTTGATTGATGTCTGACGATAAAAATCCCTTTTGTGAAAGATTCTGTGGACGTTTTCAATTTATCTCGAAGCAGTGGCTATCTTACCACAGTTGGTATTGCTGCAACGGTCAAGGAACATTGACAACTTAACTGGAAATTATGTGTTTCTTCTTGGGTATGCTGTTTTATGTTAAGATGCTCACTTTCATTTCATCACGCTGCTCTTTCTTGATACTGTATTATATGTTTGTCATTGCTGACTGAAATTCTCTCTCTTTTCAACCTTCAGTGCTTTTACAAATACTTGTGAATCTCAGGTTGATAAATATTATATTTCAGAACATGGAGATTAGCAGTTTGTTTTTAGTTTCAACTATTAACTTGACCTACTTAGGAGGAAACTAGAAGAATTTTTCTTAGTAATGAGTTTAAACAGTTTGATTCATCTGTGTCTTGGAGTAATAAATAATGCAATTCTATTTCATATGAATCTCAAATGGATTACTATCTTTTCATGATATATCCAGATGTAAATAGCACAATATTAAGTTTACTCGGGAAGGTGTTTGTTTACTCTCTCTGAGGCATCATTTTTATTACTTGGGGTTATCTATTTCTTTATATTTGTTTTTATGCTTGCTTAGGGCATACCGGGCGTTATATATCCTCAACTGGGTTTATCGTTTCTTTACGGAGAAGCACATAATCCGCTGGATACGTAAGTTTTTCCCACCCTTGTTCTCATATTGCTGCATTCACTGTTTTAATTCCTAACAGAACCTTTTCGTCGATGTGCTAAAAACAGCATGGCTCTCGGGCCTGGTTCAGACTGCTCTTTACGCTGACTTTTTCTACTACTATATTAAGAGGTACATTTTCATTTTCGTTTTCAAGCCTAAGCTTTCTTATTAAGATGAAATCGATTCTTTTCTTCTAGGACATGTAAATGATTATCAGCTTTGTCAAAGAGGTTCCCCGTTTTAAGATACAAACATTTTTCAGCACTAGGCAGAAACAAAGCATTGGCAAAAGTTGCTACTAAATTTGAGTCTCTGCTAACAAATTCGTTCGATTTTTGTGTCAGCTGGAAGAACCGGGAGCATCTGAAGCTGCCTGCCTGAATTGGTGCTTTTATCGTTAAACGTTCTACGTACTAACAGAAGAGGAAACAAAGCTTTTTCTCATTAGGTGGGATCGACTACATGAGTTTTTAGATGACATATAATTTATAATTTTATAGTTTATTTTCTAGTACACACAAGTTTGTCTGCAATGGACATACCTATGTTCTCACTTCTCATTGAATTGGTGTCCTTTGTCTCGGCTTAGTTTAAATATTTATCAAAAGCTTATCAATACCGAAGTTTGTCTGCAATGGACATTTTTATCCAATGATTATCCCATCACAATTTATAAAAAAACTCAACTAAGTTCAATATTGAATTCAACTAATCAAATCCAATGACTTCGAAATTTAAATAACTAAATAGGTTTATGTTTGAATGTCATATTTATTTTTTTATTTTTCCCTGAGTGTTATGTTATTTGTTTTTATAATAAGACATATAAATATTGTAATTATATTAAATGGTACATATATGAAATTAAAAGAGGCCGTTTGCACAATCGATCAATCTGTTATCTCTAATTTCATTTCTACTACTTAGATCTCTCGTCAATCTTTGACTACTAAAATTATCTTAACATAAGTTTAATTTGACTGTCTTATCATTTATAGCGTAAAAATATTAAAATTATCATAAAAAATTATGTTATGATGATTGTATTTAGAGATGACAATGAGGTGGGTATGGTACGAGAATGTTAACATCCGTATTTATCCTGTTCAATTAACGAGTACGAAAATCATTTCATTATCCTCCCGTATGGGTCCTCACTATCACGAGGATTTTACTTTTATTTGAACGAGATATCAATACCTACACATGACCCATTTAATCAACAAATATAAAAAATTATCCTATTATCCATCTCTAATATACCTCCACGGATCCTATCCCTATAAAGTTTTTTACCATCCCTAATTCTATCATACTAGTTTGGTAAAGAATCATAAAGATTTTTGTAAAAGTTAAAACAATTTTGTGGGTATGGGTCCAATTGACGATTTGCAAAACTATTGGGGACTAAGATGTAAATATTTAAAAATAAGAGGTAACTTTAAATTTGGGATATGTATCATTTGTGAAGAAAAAGAGAAAGAAAGAAACCCAGGGAGATGGCGATGAAGAGCGCGTTGAAATCGATCAGAGAGAAAGGGCTCGGCACCTTTCTTCGTGAGCTCAAGGAAGAAGGCTTCTTGTTTGTTTCTCTTTGGCCCCATTTTATTTACAATTTAGACGATTTTTTTTGGTGAAAATTTTCTGATGTTAATTTTTGTCACAAAATAATTTGTGGGTTTTGAAAGTTCACTGATTCGAATTGTTTTTTTTTTTTTTTGTTTGGTGGTTCAGGACGGCGCTTCGTGACGGAAATCTCATGTAAGTCGTAAATCTTTTGCTGATGTTTAATTGTTATGGAAGACTATAGAAAGAAACTTGCTTAAAATGTTTAAATTTATTTGATTTGTTTTTTGTTATGTATTTTTTCAGTGTGAGTGAGATCTGGGTTTGTTTTTTTATTCTGTATATTGTATGGTTTGCTTTCTGATTCGTCAGTTTTAGCTTGTGGAATCAGAATTTATAAAACCTACTGTCAGTTAATCAACATTAACACTTGATAAGTTCGGATATGTAAGGCGGTACCCCGGTGCACAAGGCTCCTGCTCCTGCCACAATGAGGATTTGGGGAAGGTCCTGATGTACTCGCGCTAGGCCCGGCTTTTAAATTTTTTTCCCCTTTTCTAGTTTTTTACCCTTCACCGTATTTAAAGAGGTATATTGGAACTCCTTTGAAACCGAAGTTCAATGCAAAGCTCAAAGTCGTACTTATCCCATTATTCTTCAATATTATTGGCTTTTTTCTCCTCTTGCTATATTACCCAGAACAGAGCTGCCACTGCACATTTCTGGAAAGGTTGAGCCTTGATTCCCTTACGAAAAAGCAAAGGTATTCTATGTAAGGAGTGAATCACAAGGACCCGGGATGACTCACAAAATCTGAGTCTCTTTGCACAACCTATTCTACGAATTTGAAGCCACAAAACAACAAACGAAGAGGTGATTAGAAGTTTCTGAACTTCTTTGGGATAGTACATACCAGGCAGGGGAGATGCACATATTGAGAACTTTCTTTGAATCGCTTCTCCAGTATTTAATTTTCCTTGTGCCAGGGCCCATGAAAGAAAAGAAAGCACCGAGTTTTAAGAGCATTTATTGCTATTTTTGTGACTTGCTTCCAAATTCAAACTCGCTTGTGTTGCTTCTAGTTCAGTTCATAGATATGGTGAACCACATTACTAAAACTGGGTTTCTGGGTTTCTGCTTTATTTATTTTTTTTGTTGTGCCATGCTGATAATTAGATATGCTTTTTTCTTCCACGTTTTCCCCCCACGTCATGCCTAGCCTTGTTGCATTTTACGCAATAGGGCTTCTGACTTGGGTGTGATATGGTAGTTCCCAATGCAACAACACTGTAAATTACAATGAGTTTGAGGTGGCCACAACATTTTTTCTGTATTCTTTTAACATATGTATCTACTGGAGATAAAAATTTATAAGGAAAGTTGAGCAGAGGGGCCTTCCTTACAATTACAAATGGAAGAGCACATTTTAAAGTTATCAGACAACAGTTTTAGGAAAATAAAATAGAATTATTTAACAGTGTGCAGCCCATTTTTGTGGTGTGCTTGTGGCGTCCAAAATGTTGCTATTGTGTTGGAAACATTGTTGAAGTGTTCATGTATGAGAGTTCTCTGGAGTGGAAATGCTAATATAAGGTGTCACTACTGCACCAACTTGTACATGCCTTATTTTATATTTGATGTGCATCATTTGGTGCTACATATTTTTTATTTCTAATTTTTTTACTTGAAGTCTGGTTAAGAAAATTTTCAGTTTCTGCATCCAACCAAATAATTTCTCTATATATTTGTTTCCCAGATCTCTATTTTTAATGTTACTATTCACATCTGTATCAGCATTTATCTTCAGCATCTTGAGCTACAGATTGTTTGACTGATACAGGCAAACCAAACTACATAATAGAGGGGCAACGCTTGTTGGAGTTGATAAATTTGGTAACAAGTATTATCAGAAACTTGAAGGCACTCAATTTGGTTAGTATTTTTTCGTTCTTCTCTTTAATATGCCATAACTGTATTAATATTAATTGAAGATGCTAATCATCACTATTGTAATGTTATCTCATCTATATCTTCCTTTCATTTATTTGTGGTGAATTTGTATTGATTATGAATAGATTATTCTTTTATTTGTATTTGAAGAAATAGAACTAGTAATTATGTTAAAAATAGTATGGGGTTTACAAAAAGTAAACAAGCTGTCCATAAAAACTAGAGTCATCCTGGACAGTACCTCAAAAACTAACCATAAAGAAACTATCCCACTCAAAGCTAAAGGACTAACAAAATGGATGACTATAGAAATCACGTAAAACCAAAATCAGGATATACAATCTTTGTCTAAAACTACCTACAAATTTTAGATTTATAAAGAAGTAAGAACTCTCTTGAAATTCCTTTGTCATTCACGTGAGTCACGCCCAAAGAGAAGCTAGCAAATGAACTTCATCCATAAGCAGTTTCATCTATTTGAACCAATCCTTAAAAAGTTATTCTGTTTCTTTCTTGCTAAATCACCCAAAACAGTGCCAAAACTGCATACCCCCATTAAACTTTTGCTTGAACCCCATTATCAAAAGCATGCAATTGTTCCACAAATATAGAGATACACATTGCTGGACTAGCCCATCAAGATTACCTGCCTGAATTTATATATACCACAAACTAGAATTCGTGCAACAATGAAGCAAGAGATTGTCTATGTATTGCCCGCTATTTCTCCACATAACACACCATGAATGAGAGAGGGGCATACAAAAGGAAATTGTCTTTGCATAACTTCTACAGAGATGCTGTCCAAGAATTATTTGAACTTTACAACACGCCTTGGCTGCCCTTTGTAGACACTGTATTTTTACGCATAACCCGATGATGAGTCTCCTACGAGAACACTCCTGAAAGTTTGGAAAAGTTGTAAGGTTTAATGTTGGAAGGGAAAGGAACCCTAAAAAAACCCAAAAGTCAGAGTTCTGACCGGATGCCATCTGTGTCCGGCCGGGTATAAACATCCATGTCCGGCCGGACATTCTACAAGTCAGGCCGGATATGTATTGTGTCTCCATTTTTACAGAAGGATATGATCTCTTTCCTTCTTAGCCAAATTCCACTTTCCTTATTAAAACCAACTTCCAAAACGACCAGATTTCTTCCTTATTAACCCAAACCCTAGACACTATAAAAAAGAGGTTAAATCACTGAAAAAGGGGATTGGTCGTTTGTTATCTTCAATAGAACAGTAAACACCAAATAATAACCCTAAATTTCCCAACTCCAGTAAGAGATCTTGCAACCAACCTAGACTTTCAGAGGCGTTTTTGGAGCCAACAACACTAAAGGTAAACGACCTAGGTGCACTCTAATCTCAGTTCTACTTATTTTCTTAATGTGATCTGACGTCGTATATCTGGCCGAACATACAATTGTCGCATAGCAATTCGGGCCATATAACGGCCACATCCGGCCGCGTATCAGTTTCCCTGTGGTATATAGGATGGAAACCCATACGTAAATTTCATAACCGATTCCGAATGGACGGTAGTATGGTCTGCACTTGGGATACAACTCCACGTACCACTTGGAAGTAGCTACACGTGTCTTCTTCACTGTTCTTTTTTATCATTATTATTGTTCTTTGATTGTTTTATCATTCTTGTTTCATTATTATTTTACTATGCATGTTCCAAGCATGCCATATCCATGTGATTTGTTGTCATGCACGATTTTGAGTTCTTGTCCTGCATGGACTTTCAGGAAGTCCGACTAGACTTTCAGGAAGTCCGACCGGACATTAATATAAATCCAGCCAAAATTTCGAAGTCTGGCCGGAAAGATATGTTTAATACGCGTTTTATTATTGCTTTGATAATTTCCGGGCACTTTTTAATTTTCTAATTTGTTCTTTTCTTGTTCTTTTATTATAATTGCACTGTGTATGCTATATAAACTGTTGTTGTGTGATTTTTGCATTATAAGACGTGTGGATCCTCTTTTGAACCTTGGTATTATACTGGCATCTGTAAGGGATCATTTCGAACTCAAACGAGTCCAAGGTCGGATCTTGCGAAGGGTGTAGTGCGACCTTAAATCATTCCCAATGTCTCACATTGGGTGGCCACTCCTTTATTCTCCGGTTAGTTCCCCGTGGGACTATCCGTACTCTCTACAACCCGTGAGCGCAACAGTGTCGTGATCGCCGATGTCATAGGCATAACAGGAAATCCTGTTTCGCATCCTACACCCTTCCAGGTCATTTTAGCAGGCAAGGAATTATCTTTCTTTGGGATAATATTCCATTATTCCTTAACCTGTTCCTTATTCTATTGATATGAATAGTCGTTATCTCATCTCAGGATTTAGTATCTCTCTTTTAGTTTTAAAGTTTAGAAGCCTCCCCTATGTTTTAGGTCGAACCTCTTGAGAGGTTAAGGAAATTTAGCCGGTGTTTGTTTTTAAATTTGAAACCCAAATAGCTATAAATTTGAAAGTTAAATGATGTGAATGTGACTGTCAGCACTTTTACTTTTCGACTTCTATATACAGCTTCTAACTTGTTGCCTGTTTATAGGAAGACACAGGTGGGTTGAATATGCAGAGAAGCATCGGTACAACGCTTCCCAGGTGCCACCAGAGTGGCATGGTTGGCTCCACTTCATGACTGATCACACAGGAGACGAGGCAAGTCCTGTTTAACTTATTCATGTGATAAATTAAAAGAACGTTAGTAATAATGTATTTCTTTCAGCTTCTGATGCTGAAACCAAAGAGATACGGAGTTGAGCACAAAGAAAATTTATCGGGAGAGGGTGAGGAGTATATCTATCATTCCAAAGGACACACCCTCAATCCTGGACAGAGAGACTGGGCCAGGTACCAACCATGGGAACCCACCAAGAACAAGTAATTTCTTCATCAACTTCCCGTGTTAACATGCAAAATCTGGATTTTATCTCTCATTTACATTAATAAAATGTCTTGTACTTGTTTCAAGCTTTAGAATTTTTGCTTCTGTTTACCACAAGAAAACTGTGGACTACCCAACTTCATGTTTCGATTGAAAGCTTATTTTGAATTTGTGTCGAGTGAATAGTCATCGCGCTTGCTCATTGTCGACAAGTATCAGAACCCATTTTCCCCTCATCCATTTGGATTTTATTTTTTGTCTGCGACTTTTAGTCTACAATGACATTCAGGTGTATAGAGAGCCTGGCAAATATCTAACTCCTGAATTCAAATTTAACAAGCTTTTCTAAGCCAGTGATATCTAGTTATCTCCCAGAGGAGGCTTTTCATTTATGCCCCATCTCACAGCTGATTGATGGTTTTCTGTTGCTCAGGGAATTAGTTGATTGAGTTCATATTTACAATTTGATCCTTGGTAGACTTTCAAAATAAAGCAAATAGTCTGGTGGTGATTAAAGATGTATACATAGTTTTAGAAAAAGGGATCATTTTTGTTTACACAAATGAGTGACGACAAGAAAATAATACTCAAGGGTATTTTTGACTTTGTAACTCAATATTTTCTATTCCTAGACTAATGTTTTGTGAAAAAAGAAGCTGCATTTTAAGAATAAAATATTCAAACATGAGATGGAATTGAGTAGGCTGTTGTTTTTAGTCAGAAAATTGATTCAATCATGTAGTATTTGATTTTTATATTTTTCATTTGAATATGGATAAATAAAAATTATCTCATTAATAAATTTTTATTTTCAATAATATATAAGATATATTTTGATAAATTTGTGATTTGAGAGGAAAGTGATTGTCTCTATTAGGTTGGGAATGTACTTGGACAGGACGGGATTTGTCAATCTTGATCTCGTTTCGTTTATGAAATTAGGACGTAAATTAATCTCGATCACTTCTCGTTATATTTTTTCAGGATAAAAAAATCATCTCGATTTCATCCTCTATCTCGTTAAATTATGTCCTATGTCCTATCTTGTTAAATCTCACTTTATCTGGTTTGAATGTTCTATATAAATTTTTTTCAGATCTCAATTTTAAAACGAGATAAAAATATATCTCAAATCATGTCTCAAATAGGACGAGATCCTATTGGGATGAGACCAAATCAGAAAAATTACCATCTCTAGTCTCTGCACTGAATGTTTTAGTGATTTTTTTTTAAAAAAAAAAAAAAAAAACAAACAAACAAAAGTAGATACGTAGTAGTTAAAAGAAAAATCTACGTTAAAATCAATGAAATAGGGATTAAAAAAGGATCATTCTTGTGATTCATGAGAATCCAATGATAATATCTGTTTCATTCAATCAATATTAATATTTATATTTTTCTCATTTAATCAATCATATTATATCATATTTACATATGTTTTTGTCTCCTAATTCATCTGGTACTGCCACGTGGTATTAGAAAAACTAGGGAATAAAATTATATTTAAGTCCATATATTAATTAATATCTATATTAAGTCATTGCTTTAACTAATACTTATAATATATTAAATTTTCATAATCAACTTTTACGGTACGTTATATTTCCACATATATCAATATCTACAACGTATTTAAATTAATGATTATGATCATATGCATATATAAAGGAACATATATGTTAGAATTAAAATATCATACTTTTACTTTGATAGACGACTTTATTTAGTGAGATGGTGGTTTTAACTTGACGGACTAAACCGGCTTTGGTTAACGTTACCTATCTTTTTTTTTCTCTTTTTGAAAGATAAAAACCGCATCAACGCGTAGAGGTGACAAAACGAATTAACGAATCAAATTTGTATCGAATCTTAAACAAATCGAATCAAAATATGATGGATTCGTATTCGATTCATTTATTAAACGAATTCTAATATTATGATTCGTATTCGATTCGTTTGTACCTCTTAATTGGATTTTTACCGAATAATATGAATGTAGAATTTATCACGTGGGCTTTGACTACAATGAGGAAAACAGAATTTAGATGTGAAGTGACATTGCCGAGGGAGCTAACAATTTTTAGATTTTAGTGAAGTAAAATATGACAAGTTTCTTGCTGCATTGCCTAAAATTCTTTGGGGTCCAAGATCGGACTCGTTTACCTTTACTGATGCAGTATGACGTGGCAATTTTCAACTCCAAATAAATAAATAAATAATCAAATAGCATTCATTACACAATCAAACACAAAGGAAAGTACCAAGAATAATTTTCATATACCACCCTTGAAATTTGGGAAACTAACGCAATTCATAAGATATATACTAAATTAACAAGTAGCTCCTGTGTGAGTGACTTAGCTCAATATGTTATTATTTTAGTAATTGTACTTGAAACAAATTTCAAAATAAAATTTTCAAATTTAAAACTACAAACCACACGTTCACACCTGTCAAATCCTATCATTTTAAATTATATATGGGTTTAACCATTTATCATTTAATTAATAATGTGTAATTGCTAGAAATTGAAAGAGATATAAAAAATTTTGGTTTTGCAATTTGGTCGGATACAAATATAAACATTAATTGAGGGTATGAATTTATTTTAAATTTTCAACACATATTTCTTCTGTGGCAAATGATTTATTTGTATAATAATTATTATTATTATGATTTGTAAATATTAATGTGCTATATGTGTTGGGGTTGGTGCTCAGAGCGCCAATTCTCTGTTGTATTTCCTTGAAAATACTATTGTAAACGTTTTATTATGAATAAAATTAGCAGTTTCTATAATATAATATATCTTCTTATATGGTAAAGACGTAATAGACCTTATGATGATTAGTCATGATACAGTTGCAAAAGCGTGGCAACTGACATTGAGTTGTTGTTAGGGTTGGTGCTCTGAGCGCCAATCCGGATCGTATTTATGTCTGATTCATGAATACGAGCAATACATTTTTCCATAATATTACTAATTTAAATGAAAGCACCTCTTGTCTTTTATATATGTATTCGATCTAATTTCAATTAGATTGATTAGATTGAAACTAAATCTGATTTAGTGATATGTATATATATTAGACAAAGACCCTAGGATTTACAACGTAGTGCACAGTTACAACATAGCTTGTAATTGACATTGTGAAGTGTCACTATAAGTTGTATATCCTTAAATTAAGTTCCTGGTCAAGATTTACTGACACGAGTCGGTTAGTAAAATCCGTTGAGACCAGTACATGTCGTATATCGGACTTGGTCCGATGGTTTATCCCAATGAACCATGAGTCTTGGGAGACTCGTATAGACGTGTAGATGTTTATTTGATAAACACTGAACGACTCACCGAAGATTTCCTAATAGATGGTACACCAACGTCAATAGGAATCTTCACGGGTTGAGTAGCATAGTGATTCTTTGACTTGAGATACCACTGTGGATATATGAGTTATCCTCCACACTTAGATGACAGTCACGTCACCGATCTATTTAGATCAGACCTCCGCCTATTCGTTGGGTGTGGACTCATGCTCATGATATCCTGTGTGTATCAAGAAAGAATCCGTCAGTTTTGTGTACAGAGCATAAGTAGTCCATTTGTGATTAGCAATCTATTAAATCTATGGCCATAGTATACTTCGGAAGAGAGTTCCGAATGTTATTTAGAGATTGATAATTGATATGTCGACGAGATTATTCTTATAGAGATTTGACGTTTTCATCTATATCTCTGGAATAATCAGGATACCTGTAACAGAGAGATTATACGTATGCAGTGACCTCGACCTGTATGATTCAGCGAGTTTATCCGTGGTCGTCATAATTTACGGGTGGGTGAATTATAGACACGAAATTGGATTTCGTGACGGATATGCCTGAATCTAGAGAGTCTCACTAATGAAATATACTCGTAGAGCACTAGGGCAACTGTTATGAATAATACTGATTATTTATAACTCGTTTAATGGTTAAACGAAAAAATACGTGCGATCGGGACCTAACGGTCATTTCCGAATTAATGTGTATTTGTATTTAATACTTGATTTTATTAAATACACATTAATAAAATATCAATTTGTGATATTTGACATATATCATTAATATATGTATTTGAGATATTTAAAGTAAATATAATACATATATTTAATATATTTATATTTATTATTTAATTATTTAATTGTTAAATAATTAAATTAATTAATAAAGTAAATATCTTTCTAATGATTAAGCTTGGAAATGTCATGAAACCATTGGAACACATTTTGTTTGTTTTATTAAAGATAAAGTGTTAACTTTAATTTTGCAAAATGTGTGGCAATGATTTTTGAACAAAAAAAAAATAATTGTTATTTATTTTTGTTATCAATAATTTCGAAATTAGTGAAATTTGTATATCAAAATTGTTTTGATTCATTTTTCATACTAAGACAACTTCAACAAAATTATTACAAAGAGAGTTGAGAGAAAATTGAAGAAAGAAATGAAGAACAAAGTCAAAAATTGAATTTTTGTAAGTTCTTACACTTTCTTCTACATAGAAAATGTTTCTATAATTCTTAACTTCAAATTATTTGTTAAGTTTGTTTCTCTACTCTTAAGTTTGTAATTAAATTTGTTGGAAGCTTGTTTGAGGATGTTATACATGTATGATTAATTTATGAGCTTATTAGTGTAATTAAGCTTAAATAAATTAATTAGAAATTAAAGTTGCCATTCTAGAGTTGATTAGCCATTCATAATTAATCTAGAATTGTTCTTGATTAATTTCATGATGGTGAGACTTAATTGGTGTGGTAATTGAAAGATTAAAGTATTGAATTTTATCAATTTAATGTAAATGTGTCCAATTTGAGTAATTTATGAAATAAGGGTTCTTAACCCATTCAAATTTTGGGGCTTTTCATATATATGATATAATTTGATGTATATTTGATGTGTGTCAAATTTGGGATTGATTGGATTTGATCTTGATGTGTTTTGAACAAATTGGGCCAAATTGCAATTAATGAAAAGTTCAGGGGCTGTTTCGTAATTCTGGAAAATTACTGGGCAGTTTGCGCAAATCTGAAAAAGTTTCTGGTTTTGTTGCAAAATTGTAAAAATTATTTTGGGATTGATTTGGAATAAATTAAATATGTAATTGACATATTTAAAACTAAAATGATTAAATTACA
The DNA here is from genome assembly GCA_019454045.1 of Zanthoxylum bungeanum. Lineage (NCBI taxonomy): Eukaryota > Viridiplantae > Streptophyta > Magnoliopsida > Sapindales > Rutaceae > Zanthoxylum > Zanthoxylum bungeanum. The sequence goes on from SKCR01024165.1 coordinate 13,600, forward strand.
AAACTTTGGGTCTTATTATAATTAATGATAAATCTGATTTTTCTGATAAAATTCAGTTTTTATTTATTAATTAATTAGAATAAATTATTTTATTTTAATTACCCAAGAAAAATATTTATCGGAAATTATTTCGGAGTGAAAATAAGCGAAAACGGTGAAAAACGGAGTTACCGGGTAACGGCAGCCCAAACAGTGAACTGTGCACTGTTCGGCAGCCCAGGAACTGTCCAAATGTTTTGGGGGCTGACCTGGGCAGTCCCCATGAGCATTGGGTCGGTCGGTTCGGCCGGAAACGCGTTTTATGCTATTTTGCGGAAAAATGTTTTCACAAAAGTTTCGCGATGTTTCTATATTATTTATGTCGTTATATGATATCAAATAAATACGTTTAGGTGAAATATGAATGAATTATTAATATTGGATATTAAATAATTTATTCTTAAGTTTAAAAATTTTAAACTACGATTTCGCCCGAACATCGCTCTTTCCGCTGCGCCACCTCTGATTTGACCCCAACAAAATGGTATCAGAGCAAGTCTGATCCTGGACGCCCGATATGAATAGCCCTTTAAAATTCAATGTTTAGTTTAATCATTAATTTAAACATGCATGTGTTTATTTAATTTGATTAAATAAAGTAAAATCATCTTTTGTTGGAAAATCCCTGATTTAAATAAGGTTTTAAGAAAGTGACTAGTATTAGGAATACTTGTTTCTTCGTCCGCCTTGTCAATACAGATGTAAATGTTTTCATGATGCTATGGCTGTAACGTGCCAAAGCTGTGCAGTTATAGTTGAAGGTAGTTCATTTGCGCCGGTAGAACTTATATGATAAGAGACAAATTCAAGTGAAAATGGAAATCATGAACGTGCCAAAGCTGTCAGGACTACATCGGTAGCTTGAGTTTGTCATTGACAAGTTTAACCTTGATACACCTCATTGTGAACGTTCCAAAGCTGTCATAACGAGAAACGATCAAGACCGAACCTAGGAGTCACAGTGAGTGTGATTGACAATGAGTTGTCTACCTAATGAATATACGTAGGCGGAACGTGACAAAGCTGTGAGTCGAAATATATTCATGGGGTCCACTTCCCATTATGGAATTCAATTTAATTATTGAATTCTCGTTTCCGTTGGGGATTACGGTATTACGTAAAGTAGTGGGAGCACTGCTAAGTTAAAAATCCTTAACTTATGTGGTGTGTAATATTATGTAAATTGTCGCTTATGTTATTCCTTATTCTATTTGTTTGATAGAATTAAACTTTTATTCACTGCATGGATATTATATATATGTTTTCTGACTTCAATTATGGTTGCAAATTTCTAGAATAGGTTCTAGATTAGAATAGATATTGATATAATCCTTCTAGACAGAATAGTTTCTTATGCAGTGGAGATTGACATGATTGGTTCACGTCTCGAGATTCTTCACTGGCATTAAGAAAACCCATTAGATATTTTTTTATCTAATAATGACGTTCTATGGCTTTAGTGACATTCGGAGGTCAAGTGTTAGACACTATTTGTTTTTCGATTATTTGCAAAGTTGTAAAATTTGAAAGTAAATAATAAAGCTAAAAAAGAAGATGCATATAGTTTTGTATAGAAAATATTGATTTTCATATACGACAAATGTAGATATTGGATATTAGATCTCCCGTCTAGATATTTAAAATATTTTTGAATGATTGTTTCGATATTTGATATCAGAACTTGCAACTATTTGATAGTTACTTTTTCTTGTAAACAGTTGTTACATATTTTAAAATGACTAGTAGTGTCATTTATGATTGATAAACATTAAGAAAATTATTCGGTTAAGTAAATAACTTAGAACATTATTTATTAGATTTTATCTTAAGTATTGGATGCTTATTCCATATAGTAAATGATGGTCTGATATGAGATCACACCACATATCCTTATTCATTTAACGAATATTGTATTCGGGAAGTGACTAAATCTCATTTAAACAATGACTGTCATTGGACCATAAAATTTATTAAACTGATACATTGGATGTATGTAATTTAATGAATTGTAAATTGCTTAAGGTAGTTTTCTTTACTTCGTAACTTAGTCAATGAACTGTCATGACTTAGTTAAGTGTTTCTGATGAAACACAGATAGAATTTGTGACTTGTTCAAAGATATTCGATCTGAAGTGTTGAAAATTATATCTTTAAAATTCATCATGAATCTTTGAATTGTTCAAAGATGTTTGATACGATCAAACATATGAAATAATTGTAATTTGTTCTAAGGTTATTTGAAGAATATAATTCTGGCTTCAATATAATTCTTCCACGATTCCATATTGATAGAATTGATTGATGGAAGAAATTGAATCTTATATGATTTGATTCGTTAGATATTGAAAGTTACCGAATTAGTTTCAATACTCTTGGGGTTATGCTCCAGTAACATAATTCATCATTTAATTAATGTTCCTTCTTTTTCTACAGTTACATATATGATATGTATAAATAGAAAATTCGAATCTTGAAAAGTTTGAGATTTGAATCTATCTTTTGTATAATGGTTATATAATGTATTACTTGCGCCTCGGAGGTACGAGTAGAAGTTTATCATTTATTTTATTTAATAGAATATTATATTCTATTTGATAGAATATATTTTCTACGATCTCGAGTAATAAAATTATTTATTACTTAGTGTGTAACATTGGTTGTTGACTATTGTAGAAAAGACTTGACTTATTGAAGTCACATACGGTGATAAACTATAAATGGAACAACATAATTAATAAGATGAAAATACCCTTAATTACTTTTCCATATAAGTGCTATAGGATGTCAGAATCATTAGCAAAGTATTTGATACTTAATGATTTTGTTGTTTTTCTTATCGAAGAAAATTATCCTATAACTTATACTGGAAAACGATATTGATATCGATTCCGGAATTTAGCATTAGACCATAGATCTAAGATTGTTCATAGCTTACTATGATTAAGTTTGGAACTTGATTGAGCTTTTATTATGAATCGTTCATAAAATGTACAAACGGTTTACGCAGCAAAAGCAAAGTGAGCTTATTAAAGGTTTGACAGTTAGAAAAGTTATACTCAGCAATTTATTGTAGATTCCGAGCAAAAGCAAAGTGAGCTTTTATAGTATGACAGTTAGAAAAGTTATACTCAGCAATCTATTGTAGATTCCGAGGAAACTTGTCTCTAGTCACACTGATTGAACAATTTAGGATTTGATGGTTAATAATGATATAAATTGTACATTTTAGCTAAAGAATACAAAGTGGCGTTTCTGAATGGTTTTTCAGATAAGAGATCCATTGTGAGTTCTTAGTTTGAAGAATTCATTTTGGAATGACCCTAGAGTTTGTATTATGCTAATATTACAATTTAGTAATTAACTTATAGAGCCTATTGTAGACTCATATGAGTTTTCTGGAAATTTGTGTTTTCTCTAATTTTGATATTAGTCAGATTGTTTAATTTTATCAAGCATAGAGAATACATATGGGATTGAAGGTTAGTGAGAGCGTACAAATTTCTTTCTAGTATTTTACATCATAATGACATTGTCATTATTAATGTAATAATGAGATGTTTCTGAGGTAAAAAGGTTTACCTCAGTCTTATTTTCTCATTTAAGCAGTGAGAGTAGTCTCTATTATATTTGATATAAAGTTTTATATAAGATATAAACTAAGAGACTTGTGAGATGCTCCTGGACGCAACAAGACTATAATATGATAGTTAGTGTGTGTCTTGTGTATAGTATTCATCTTTCGTAAATGATGATTCCTTTTTTCGAAAGAGATAATGATTAGAATGTCTAATTAATCTTATGCATTATATGATGATGGCATAATGAATACTATATTGAGTGCGATTAGAGATATCAATTTAATCGTAATTGTTACGAGTTATTTTAATATCCTCTAGACCATAAGATGAGTCTTGAAACATGTTCTTTATTATCTTTGAGATATTAAGAACGAGTTTCTAATTAATGAAGAATAAATCCGTAGCCATTAGGGTTAGATTAGTTTTGAGTCTAATTATGACGTTAGACAGTCTACGTCATAAAGTCAGAAAAGATGCAGTGGGAATGTCACAGATGATTCCATTACAAGAGTGGAGTTAGTTGTAACTTATGAAGTATTGACTTATGAAGTTGCATAGTGACCTTGGAGATTAGAAGTTTGTTATTAGTATTGTGTTTACGGTTGTCTACAAAGTATTTTGGATTTGATCCATAAATACTTAGACAATTTAGTAGATGAAGCACAATGTTGATATGGCATCTGAGTCATATTTATGTAGAACTTTGTTTCTACAAAAATATGAATGATGCTTACTAAGGAAAATGATTGTGTTTGTTGGACAAACTCAATAAGTCATAGTGGGCTTACTTGTTGTTACCTACCTCTTGAGCGCTAGGTGAGTTCTTGAGGGCCATGAGTATGTGATGCACATTAGGATGTGTATATGATACCATGGATTGACATTAGAGCAAGTGGGAGAAATTGTTAGGGTTGGTGCTCTGAGCGCCAATCCGGATCGTATTTATGTCTGATTCATGAATACGAGCAATACATTTTTCCATAATATTACTAATTTAAATGAAAGCACCTCTTGTCTTTTATATATGTATTCGATCTAATTTCAATTAGATTGAAACTAAATCTGATTTAGAGAGATGTATATAAATTAGACAAAGACCCTAGGATTTACAACGTAGTGCACAGTTACAACATAGCTTGTAATTGACATTGGGAAGTGTCACTATAAGTTGTATATCCTTAAATTAAGTTCCTGGTCAAGATTTACTGGCACGGGTCGGTTAGTAAAATCCGTTGAGACCAGTACATGTCTATATCGGACTTGGTCCGATGGTTTATCCCAATGAACCATGAGTCTTGGGAGACTCGTATAGACGTGTAGGTGTTTATTTGATAAACACTGAACGACTCACCGAAGATTTCCTAATAGATGGTACACCAACGTCAATAGGAATCTTCACGGGTTGAGTAGCATAGTGATTCTTTGACTTGAGATACCACTGTGGATATATGAGTTATCCTCCACACTTAGATGGCAGTCACGTCACCGATCTATTTAGATCAGACCTCCGCATGTTCGTTGGGTGTGGACTCATGCTCATGATATCCTGTGTGTATCAAGAAAGAATCCGCCAGTTCTGTGTACAGAGCATAGGTAGTCCATTTGTGATTAGCAATCTATTAAATCTATGGCCATAGTATACTTCAGAAGAGAGTTCCGAATGTTATTTAGAGATTGATAATTGATACGTCGACGAGATTATTCCTATAGAGATTTGACGTTTATATCTATATCTCTGGGATAATCCGGATACCTGTGACGGAGGGATTATACGTATGCAGTGACCTCGACCTGTATGATTCAGCAAGTTTATCCATGGTCGTCATAATTTACGGGTGGGTGAATTATGGATACAAAATTGGATTTCGTGACGGATATGTCTGAATCTAGAGAGTCTCACTAATGAAATATACCCGTAGAGCACTAGGGCAACTGTTATGAATAATACTGACTATTTATAACTCGTTTAATGGTTAAACGAAAAAAAATACATGCGGTCGGGACCTAACGGTCATTTCTCGAATTAATGTGTATTTGTATTTAATACTTGATTTTATTAAATACACATTAATAAAATATCAATTTGTGATATTTGACATATATCATTAATATATGTATTTGAGATATTTAAAGTAAATATAATACATATATTTAAGATATTTATATTTATTATTTAATTATTTAATTGTTAAATAATTAAATTAATTAATAAAGTAAATATCTTTTTAATGATTAAGCTTGGAAATGTCATGAAACCATTGGAACACATTTTGTTTGCTTTATTAAAGATAAAATGTTAACTTTAATTTTGCAAAATGTGTGGCAATGATTTTTGAACAAAAAAAAAATAATTGTTATTTATTTTTGTTATCAATAATTTCGAAATTAGTGAAATTTGTATATCAAAATTGTTTTGATTCATTTTTCATACTAAGAAAACTTCAACAAAATTATTACAAAGAGAGTTGAGAGAAAATTGAAGAAAGAAATGAAGAACAAAGTCAAAAATTGAATTTTTGTAAGTTTCTTACACTTTCTTCTACATAGAAAATGTTTCTATAATTCTTAACTTCAAATTATGTTGTTAAGTTTGTTTCTCTACTCTTTAAGTTTGTAATTAAATTTGTTGGAAGCTTGTTTGAGGATGTTATACATGTATGATTAATTTATGAGCTTATTAGTGTAATTAAGCTTAAATAAATTAATTAGAAATTAAAGTTGCCATTCTAGAGTTGATTAGCCATTCATAATTAATCTAGAATTTTTCTTGATTAATTTCATGATGGTGAGACTTAATTGGTGTGGTAATTGAAAGATTAAAGTATTGAATTTTATCAATTTAATGTAAATTGTCCAATTTGAGTAATTTATGAAATAAGGGTTCTTAACCCATTCAAATTTTGGGGCTTTTCATATATATGATATAATTTGATGTATATTTGATGTGTGTCAAATTTGGGATTGATTGGATTTGATCTTGATGTGTTTTGAACAAATTGGGCCAAATTGCAATTAATGAAAAGTTCAGGGGCTGTTTCGTAATTCTGGAAAATTACTGGGCAGTTTGCGCAATTCTGAAAAAGTTTCTGGTTTTGTTGCAAAATTGTAAAAATTATTTTGGGATTGATTTGGAATAAATTAAATATGTAATTGACATATTTAAAACTAAAATGATTAAATTACAAAACTTTGGGGTCTTATTATAATTAATGGTAAATCTGATTTTTCTGATAAAATTCAGTTTTTATTTATTAGTAATTAGAATAAATTAGTTTATTTTAATTACCCAAGAAAAATATTTATCGAAAATTATTTCGGAGTGAAAATAAGCGAAAACGGTGAAAAACGGAGTTACCGAGTAACGGCTGCCCAAACAGTGATCTGTGGACTGTTCGGGCAGGCCACGAACTGTCCAAATGTTTTGGGGGCTGACCTGGGTAGTCCCCATGAGCATTGGTCGGTCGGTTCAGCCGGAAACACGTTTTATGCTATTTTGCGGAAAAATATTTTCGCCAAAGTTTCGCGATGTTTCTATATTATTTATGTCGTTATATGATATCAAATAAATACGTTTAGGTGAAATATGAATGAATTATTAATATTGGATATTAAATAATTTATTCTTAAGTTTAAAAATTTTAAATTACGATTTCGCCCGAACATCGCTCCTTCTGCTGCTCCACCTCTGATTTGACCCCAACAATTGTATCATAACGTTGTCATTCTTAGACAGTTCCTGGTCAAAGTTTACACTACTTGGTCAGTAAAGTAAACCCGTTGAGACCGGTACATCTCGTATACTGAAATATATGATTCCAATGGTTTCTCAATGAACCATTAGTCTTGGAGACTCGTATAGACGTGTATGTGTTTATATCGGATAAACACTGAACGACTCACCGAAGATTCTTAATGGATGATACACCAACGTCAATAAGAATCTTCTCGGGTTGAGTAGCATTTGTGATTCTTCGACTTGAGATACCACTGTGGGCACATGAGACATCTTCCACACTTAGATGACAGTCACGTCACCGATCTATTTAGATCAGACCTCCGTCTTTTCGTTAGGTGTGGACAGATCCTCAGGGTGTCTTGTGTGTGTCGAGATAGGATCCGTCAGTTCTGTGTACAGAGCATAGGTAGTCCATATATGATTAGTAATCATATAAAAACCATGGGCCCGTGGTACACTTTAGAAGTGAGTTCTAAGTGTTCTTTTAGAGATTGCTAATGGAGACGTCGACGAGATTGTCCCTATAGAGATTTGACGTTTACATCTATATCTCTGGGTTATATCCGGATACCTGTGACAGAGGAATTATACATATGCCATGACCTCAACCTGTATGATTCAACGAGTTTGTCAGTGGTCGTCATAATTTACGGGTGGGTAAATTATGGACACAAAATTGGATTTCGTGACGGATATGTCTGAATCTAGAGAGTCTCACTAGTGAAATATACTCGTAGAGCACTAGGGCAACTTTTATGAATAATACTGATTATTTATAAGTTGTTTAAATGTTAAACGAAAAATACATGCGAATGGACCCAATAGTCATTTCCTAATTTTTGTGTATTTGTATTTAATGATAGATTTTATCAAATACACATTAATTAAATGTTAAATTGTGATATTTGACTAATATCATAAATATATATGTATTTGGATATTTAATGTAAATTTAATACATATATTTAAAATATTTGTATTTAAATAATTATATAATTATTTAATTGTTAAATAATTAAATTAATTAAAAATATAAATATCTTAAGTTTTGATATTTATTGAAAATATTTTTAGTTGCTTTTGTTGACTTGTTGAAATTCATTAAAGTTGTAATGATTCAATATACAAGTTGATAAAGTAAATTAAATGAAACAAAAATTAAAATATATAGATATTTTACTACACAATTTTCGGCCAAGGCAAGTTGGTGGAGGTATAAATTATTTTGTTTCATTTTTAGGGTTTAAAGGGTTCATAAGTTACCAAAATAAACACAAAAAAGTTGAGAGAAAAAGGTTTGAAGGCGAAGAAGAAAGCTTGGAAAATCTTTATTTTTGTAAGTTTTTCTTTAAAGTCTTCAACATAGAAGATATTTCTAACATGCTTAGCTTCAATATGTGTTGCTAGGATGTTGTCTCTACACTTATATTTTGTGTTTTAATTGGTTGTGAACTTGAATGAAAGATGTATGTATGTATGATTTCCAAGTGAGCTTGAAATGGTTTCATAAGCTCTCTTTTGATTATTTGATAATCAAGTTGCCATTATAGAGTTGCTAAGCCACACATTGATGACCTAGAATTGTTCTTGAGTTGTTTCATGATGGTGATACTTGTTTGGTGTGGTAAAGAATGAATTAAAGTGTTGGGTTTAAAAGATTTGGTAAGATTTATCAATTTGAAGAAATTGTAAAATTAGGGTTCTTAACCCTTTCCAATTTTGGGACTTTTCATATATGTGATGTATTACAGTGTGTATATGATGCATATTAATTTTTGGGTTGATTGGATTTGATCTTGGCATGTTTTGAACATAAAAGGACCAAATTACAAAAACTGAAAATTTTGGGGTGGTTTCGGCAATTAGACAAAAATTGGGGTTTTTGTTGCAATATGATTTTGATGTATTGGATATGTTGGAAATCATTTTAGAAATGATTTAGAATCATCCAAAATTATATTTGACAATTTTAGGACTAAAATGATCAATTTGCAAAGTTGTGGGGGTAATTCGGTAATTATCAAGAAATTTGATTTCTTGTGTAATTTTTCAGAATTTAATAATTGTATAATTAAATAAATAAGTTTATTTAATTGATCCAAGAGAAATTTTGAAATCGGAAAATTTTGATTTTCCGCGATTCCGCTGTGTTACCGGATTTTCGCCATAAAACCCTTACAAAAATATTATCAGAGCGAGTCTAATTCTGGCCACCCTAATATGATTATGCCTTTTAAATTCAATGTTTAATTTAATCTTTACTTGATACATGCTTGTGTTTATTTAATTTGATTAAATAAAGTAAAAAAGCATCTTTTGCGGAAAATCCCTAATTAATAAGGTTTTATGTTAATTATGTATTTGATGCATATTACATGGTCTGTCTTGTCAATACGGTTTATGGATACTTTTCTGTGACTACATCCGAGATCGTGCCAAAGCTGTGAGGGTGTAGCCGATAGAAATTTATTTATGCCGGATGTATATTAGATACTAGATAAATTCAAGCGAAAGCGGAATCCTGAACGTGCCAAAGCTGTCAGGGTTACGCAAGTAGCTTGAGTTTATCATTGACAAGTTTAACCTTGGTACGCCTCATTGTGAACGTGCCAAAGTTGTCACAACGAGAAAAGGCCAGAACCGGAAACCCAGTAGTCACTATTGAGTGATTGACAAAGGAGTTGTCTACCTGATGAATATACGTAGGCGAGACCGTGCCAAAGCTGTGAGCTGAAATATATTCATGGGATCCACCTTTCAATATTTGTATTTAATTTAATTATTAAATCTTTGTATTCTGTTTGGGGATTATAGTATTGCATGATTTAGTGGGAGAGGCATTTTTAGATTAAAAATCCATGATCTAGTTAATTCTTTTGATATTATATGAAACTGCTTTATTTCTGCTAACCGTTTTTCGTAATCTATATGATAGATTAGCGATGGCGGAACAATCGACTAATCTGTTTGCGCGTATGTTGATACGAACAAACTTAAAGGCGCTGAGAACTTCGTCGATTAGGATTTGGATTTAAGGATTGTCATTGATTCCGAGAAGTTGAGATATGTACTTGAGGGTCCGCTGCCCCTTGTTGTGTCTGAGGATGCAACACCGGAGGAACTCCAAGTTTTCCAAGCTTGGAAAGATGATAATTTAAAAGTTAAATCATACATCTTAAGTTCTGGCATGACAGATGCGTATGGTATGATGATGCAATTAAGAGAATCATTCATGAACCAAGAACAAATTGTTGTTCATAAAGTTGCGATGGTACTGTTCCATGCGCGACTAGACGAGGGGCAAGCTGTGAGCTCGCATGTTCTTCACATGATCGATTTGATCGATCAACTGAGGCAACATAATCTCCATCTGAATGACATTCTCGGTAGAAGTGTCATTCTTGGTTCGCTCCCAGCTTCATATCGCCAATTCGTGATGTACTTCAACATGAATGAGATTATTTGTTCCTACCATTAGTTGCATAGGATGCTGATCACGGTGGAAGAGGACCTAAGGAAGGGAGTACCGACTCGCCTTTCGAAACCTATTTCACTTTCTGCTTCTTCCCAGACCTGGTCAAATGGAAAGAAGACGAAAGCGAAGAAAAAGAAGGGTTTCGGTTCTCAACCGCAAGGAAAGATAACAAAGCCCAAGTGGGCTTCTGACGACAAATGCCATCATTGCAGAAAAGTCGGGCACTGGAAGAGGAACTGTCCTGACTACATTGCCCAGTTGTTGATATGTCACTGGCTTGTGAAGCTGTTACATCCAGCTGGATTTTGGATTCTGCTTGTCCTGTTCACATTTGCAATTCGTTGCAGGTGCTGAAGGAAAGTAAGAAACTAAAGCCTGGAGATATGCAATTGCGCTTTGGGAGTGGAGACTCTTTGGATGCAGTTGCAGTGCGAGTATGCGAGATCCCTTTGCCGAATGGGAACCTTTTGTTGTATGATTACTAAGTTGTACCAGGATGTGTAGCAAATATTATATCTCTTTTTGTATTAGATACATAAGGTTATCGTATTAATATTAAGAACTGTTCTTTGTATTTATATGATAAACTTAATATTCAGATCCTTTGTTGTCCAAATGAGCATGGTCATTACACATTGCATACTTCTAAAGATATTTTGAATACTGGGATTAATAAACGTAGTCTACCTGTTGTTAATAATACTGAACTTTGGCATATGTGGCAAGGTCATATAGGCGTTAAACGCCTTACCCAATTGTTTAGGAATGGTTTGATACCAGATCTCACCATTGAACCCTATCCAACTTGTGAATCGTGTATTCAGGGTTAGATTACCAAAGCCACATTTTTCTGGTGTTGGACACCAGGCCACTAACTTACTGGAACTCATACATTCTGATGTATGTGCTCCACTAAGTCAGACTGCTCACAGTGGTTATTCGTACTTCGTTATCTTTACCGATGATCTGTCACAATAAGATTATGTCTATCTGATGCGACATAAATCGGAAACCTTTGAAAAGTTCAAAGAGTTCCGAAATGAAGTAGAAAAACAGACTGGTCAATATATTAAATGCCTTTGATCTGATCGAGGCGGCGAATATATGAGCAGTGAGTTCATGGATTATATGAAGGAGAATGAGATTCTCGCTCAATATACTCCTCCGGGTACTCCACAACATAATGGAGTATCTAATAGGAGAAATTAGGCTTTATTGGATATGGTCCGATCAATGTTGAGTTTTACAGATTTTCCATATTACTTATGGGCTACTCTCTTTTAACAGCTGCACATATTTTGAATACGATTCCTTCAAAAGATGTTCCTACGACTCTGTATGAGATATGGACCGGTATGAGACCAAATCTTAATTATATTAAGGTTTGAGGTTGTCCTGCCTATGTCAGGATGACTCAGCAATATAAGCTTTCGCCTCGAGGGTAAAAGTTTAGGTTTGTTGGATATCCTTCGAATACGAAGGGATATCTGTTATATGATACTGAGCATAGAAATTTATTCGTAGCTCGCTTCGTAAAATTTCTAGAAGTAGAATTTTTGTCAGAAGGTGGTAATCATAGACAGGTTGAACTTGATGAAGTCCAACCTGAAAACAACGAACCATTGGAGGAACTTGAAGTTCAAGTAAATGATAAACCTTCAACACACACACTTCGTAGGTCACAAAGGGTATCTAGACCTTCTGAACGCTTGTATTTGATACAAGAAAAGAGTCTCGATGTTCTCTTAGTTGAAAAGACTGATCCTTTTACCTATAGAGAATCGATGTTGGACATCGACTCCGTGAAATGGCAAAGTGCCATGAAATCTGAGTTAGACTAAATGCATGAGAATCAAGTTTGGGACTTGGTTTCGCTTCTCGAATGAATTGTTCCTATCGGTTGTAAATGGGTTTACAAGAGGAATCGCGGGCCTGATGGAAAGTTTGAAATCTATAAGGCCCGACTGGTAGCAAAAGGTTACACGCAACGACCTGGCATCGACTACGATGAAACTTTTTCGCAGTAGCAATGCTTAAGTCTATTAGGATTTTTCTTTCTATAGCTGCGTATCATGACTACGAGATTTGGCAAATAGATGTCAAAACGACTTTTCTAAATGGATTTCTTGATGAAGAAATCTATATGGAACAGCTAAAGGTTTTGCGTCCAGCGAAAACTCGGGTATGGTAAGTAAGCTTAAGAAGTCCATTTATGGACTTAAACAAGCTTCATGAAGTTGGAATCTTTGATTCAATGAGATTATTAGATCATATGGTTTTCTCAAGAATTCGGAAGAATCCTGTGTGTATCAGAAGGCCAGTGGGAGCATGGTTGTATTTTTAGTCCTCTATATTGACGACATCCTAATCATTGGGAATGATATAGGGATGTTGCAAGGTGTCAAAGCTTACCTCTGTAAGAATTTCTCCATGAAGAACTGTGAAAAGCTTCCTATGTTTTAGGCATAAAACTCTATAGAGAAAGAGAAAGGAAGCTGATTGGGTTATCCCAATCAATATACATAGATAAGATCTTGGAACGGTACAATTTTGGTAACTGTAAGACAGTAAACATACAGTTCAGACATGTGATTCATCTTTCAAAGAAGATGAGTCCACAAACAGAAGATGAGAATGTTAAAATGTCTAACCAATCTTATGCTTCGTGTTTGGGTAGCATAATGTATGTCATGTTATGTACTAGGCCTGATATCAGTTTCGCTGTTAGCGTAACCAGTAGATATCAATCCAACCCAGGCAATGACCATGGATGGCTATTAAACATATCCTGAAGTATCTTAAAGGTACTAAGGATAAGTTGATAATTTATGGAGGAAGTGAACTGCAAGTTAACGGGTATACGGATTCCTACTTCTAATCGGATCCCGATGATAAAAAGTCTACATCTGGATTCGTCTTTACCTTTAACGGAGGTGCAGTTTGCTAGAAGAGTTCCAAACAGGGGTCAACATCATATTCCACCACAGAGGCGGAATACATTGCAACTTCTGAAGCTGCAAAGGAAGCTGTATGGATTAGGAACTTTATCACAGAATTAGGAGTTGTCCCAAGTATCGAGAATGCGATTCCAATACACTGTGATAATACTGGAGCCATTGCGCAAGCAAAGGAACCGAGGGCGCATCAGAAGTCAAAGCATGTGGAACGAAAGTACCACATTATTCGAGAGATGGTGTTGCGAGGGGATATTATCGTGTGCAAGGTACCGAGTGAAGATAATGTAGCAGACCCGCTTACGAAGGCCATACCTCCGAAGTTATTTGATAAAATATGGAGTCGATGGGTATGAGATACAATCAATATTGGCACTAGAGCAAGTGAGAGATTTTGTTGGGGTTGGTGCTCAGAGTGCCAATTCCCCGTTGTATTTCCTTGAAAATACTATTGTAAACGTTTTATTATGAATAAAATAAGCATTTTCTATAATATAATATATATTCTTATATGGTAAAGACGTAATAGACCTTAGGATGATTAGTCATGATACAGTTGCAAAAGCGTCGCAACTGACATTGAATTGTATCATGACGCTGTCATTCTTAGACAGTTCCTAGTCAAGGTTTACACTACTTGGTCAGTAAAGTAAACCTGTTGAGACCGGTACATGTCGTATACTAGAATATATGATTCCAATGGTTTCTCAATGAACCATGAGTCTTGGAGACTCGTACAGACGTGTAGGTGTTTATAGCAGATAAACACTGATCGACTCACCGAAGATTCTTAATGGATGGTACACTAACGTCAATAAGAATCCTCTCGGATTGAGTAACATTTGTGATTCTTCGACTTGAGATACCACTGTGGGCACATGAGACATCTTTCACACTTAGATGGCAGTCACGTCACCGATCTATTTAGATCAGACCTCAACATGTTCATTGGGTGTGGACAGATCCTCAGGGTGTCCTGTGTGTGTCGAGATAAGATCCGTCAGTTCTGTGTACAGAACATAGGTAGTCCATATATAATTAGCAATCAGATAAAAACCATGGGCCCGTGGTACACTTTAGAAGTGAGTTCTAAGTGTTCTTTTAGAGATTGCTAATAGAGACGTCAACGAGATTATCCCTATAGAGATTTGACGTTTACATCTATATCTCTGGGATATATCCGGATACCTGTGACGGAGGAATTATACATATGCCATGACCTCGACCTGTATTATTTAGCGAGTTTATCAGTAGTCGTCATAATTTACGGGTGGGTAAATTATGGACACGAAATTGGATTTCATTACGGATATGCCTGAATCTAGAGATGTCAGTGTCATAGACATGCCCAAGGTCTCTAATATATGATTTAGTGTGTGAATGATCAAGAGAGTTGCGGAAAAACTTACATTGATCAGATGTGGATTTCAAAAAATTTGTACATTTGTTGGAAGCTCAAAGCCTTCTTTGAGTGAATCCGGGTGAGTTTCCCTATCACCTCACAAGACTCCTTAAGTGCTAGCTTGCATGATTTTTGAAGCAAAATCAAAGAGAGAAAGAATGTGGTTGATGAGTGGTAAATGTATCACTATTTCCCACTCATTTGACCTAATATTTTGTATAGTTTCTTGAGTTTTGTGAATATTTTGATGTGTTTTGTGATATTTTGTAGATAAATAAAGTTTCAGGACTCTCTAGAGGTGATTTGAGGCCAAAACAGTGAAAAACGGACAAAAGGGCAAAATGGTCATTTGGCGCGTCGAAGCGCTTCCCGCGTCAAGACGTCTAACGTGCGCCGCCTCATGCTAACATACGTCGAGGACACGTGTCAGAATCTGAGAAGTTTGACTTTGCTAACATGCGCTAAATGTGCTAACTTGCGCAGTGCCACGTGTCAACATCACAGCCGATCATGCTAACGTGCGCAGTGCCACGTGTCATCATCCTATGATGCCGACAATCACTATCACCACGTGTCGCCATGTCATTGCCACATCATTGCCATGTCACTGCCACGTCAGCTCAATTATTGAATTAATCATCCAAAATGCCACGTCATCGGATAAGAATCTCGGTGGACTAATCAGAACGTGACACGTGTTGCGTCGCGACGCGTGATCCTTTCGCGTCGCGACTCGGAGAGCCTATCGACGCCTATAAATTCAGCTCTAGATTTCAGTTTCAGATGCACCTTCCTCTCTGAATTCTCTGATGTAAATAGGGAGTTTGTATCTAGTTTTCTTTTAATTTCAGTTTTGTAATTAATTTTTATTTACTTTCTGTAATAGTAATTTACCTTCTTTACTTTGTCAGTTTTTACTATTCAACTATGTGGAGGTAACTTCCCCGTGCTAGGGTGAAAGGTAAGACTTTTATTACTGTTATTTAGATTAATCTCCATTAATTATAATATATTCACTATTTAAAATTTGACTTAACAAGGATACCGCTATATTGGTCGGTTGGTAAACAATTATAAACTGGTTTTAACCTGACTAAGCATGGATACCGTCTGGTTGGTCAGTTGGTAATTTACCGCCTATATGGCTAGTTTATGGACAAATATTGATACCGCCTTTATGGCAGGTCGGACTTAATTTGACTTAATCATGTTACCGCCTATATGGCTGGTTGGTAATGTTATCACAAGTTAATATATTATATTAAGGGAGATATCTAAAATAGTAGTGGTAAAAGTAGATCATTTAACCCTAATATTTTATTTTATTGTAATTTTACTTTTCAGTATTTACTTTACCGCATTTACTTTTCAGCATTTTACTTTATGTCTTTTATTTTTAACTTATTACTAGCCCTAGTTATGTGTCGTAACTAAGTTAGTTATCTGGGGTTGTGATGAATTTTAATATCACCGGTTTATAAGGGGTTATTTTATAGTTTGGGTAATTTAAAGATTTACTTATTAAGTCTTAAGCTTAATGCGTCTTGTTAACTGGCCACTAATAAGATTGATCTGGTAAATCTAAAATAAACTTGACAAATGAATTTTAGGTTTCAGCCTTAGACTTAATAGCCTACGATCTTCCTTGAGCATAGATAACCCTTTCATAGATTTCCTTACAGGATAGACATATACCTGTCGGGCGGGGGTAACCACAATTGGAACTTAATCTTAATGAATCCAGGTAATTTGGTTGACATAGACATATGGTTCAATTGGGTTATACTGGGTATTTGCATCTGAACATTGACAGAGGCTTTTGCATAATTCCGTGTTCCAGGTTAGTAAACCGATATATTACATAAACATGAAATAACCACTTCATCTTTTAAAAGATATTGGAAAGATTCACAACCTTGGATAGTTTCTCAGTATTGAATTTTATTTAATTTAATTTTGAGCAATTTTATTTACTTGTTTTTAAGTTTAAAATCATCACCATTTCAAATCAATCAATCAATCTCTTAAATACTAGTAATCATTTGACCTCATAAAATCAATAGATTAGGTATTAAGTCCTCGTGGGATCGATACTTTTTATACTACTTGAACGATACGTGTGCTTGCGTTATACGCGTGTGATTACGCCGGTCAAGTTTTTGGCACCGTTGCCGGGGACTTATTTATCTTTCACTATTAGTTTTGAGGTTAGATACCTTTACTTGTATCAAATTTTCTATTTGCTTATTATTTTTTTCTTTTGTTTCAGGTTCTCAGACACTACATGAGACGAACCAGAAGCTTTGATATCTGACCGCTTGACCCAGAGATTGAAAGAACTATTAGACAGTTAAGAAGGGAAATGCGAGAAGGCCAAGAAGCAATCATTAACATGGAACCTGAACTTTTGGAGGTTGCACCACCAATTCTCATTTGAGACCGAACCATTCCGGTGGTAGACGGCTTCATTTCCTATATTGTACTTCCTCACATACCAGCAAATGCGTGTGACATCAAAACATGCATTCAGATGATTCAACTGTCAGTTCAGTTTGGGGGGAATGCAACTGAATATCCTAATGCCCTCATCAGTAACTTCCTGGAAGTTTACGGCACTTTCAATTACAACCGAGGAGCTGAAGAAGCAATGAGACTGCAGGTTTTTCCATATTCCTTGAAAGACAGAGCAAAAGCTTGGCTATATTCACTACCAGCTGGTTCCATCACAACTTGGAACACTTTAGCTACCAAATTCCTTGCAAAGTATTTTCCACCAGTAAGAATAGTAAAACTGAGGAATGACATCACATCCTTTGTACAACATGACTCAGAAACTCTCTACGAAGCTTGGGAAAGGTATAAAGATTTGCTCTGATAATGTCATCACCATGAGATTCCAAAATGGCTTCAAGTACAAACTTTTTATAATGGACTTTCTGGACTGATGAGAACCACAATTGATGCTGCTGCTGGAGGAGCTTTGATGGCAAAAGGAGAAGATCAAGCCTGGGACCTAATCGAAGAAATGACAAACGACAATTCCTTGTGGCCAATAGAAAGGAACATGATCCAAAGAATTGCTGAAATTTATGAAGTTGGAGCCAACTCAGCAGTCAATGCCCATGCAAATTTATGGAGACTCTCGGTATGCAATGCAATATTGGAGCCACAAGTTCACCATATGGAGGAGCACCAGAACCAAACCAACTTGAAGAGACGGTAAATTATGTCAACAATTTCAACAGACAGTGGAACAATCCATATTCCAACACCTACAACCCATGGTGGAGGAATCATCCCAATTTTTCATGGAGCAACAATTCAGGGCAAAAGAACTATCCACCACCTGGATTTCAGCAACAGAACAAAGGCCAGGAATTTGAAAAAGAACCAGAAATGAAAGAATGGATTGCAGAAATATTCAAAAAGCAACAAGCAGCATATGATGCTATTTTTCAAAGCCAATCTGCTTCCATCAAAGCATTGGAGAATCAAATTGGACAACTGGCCAATGTCCAGAGTTACAGACCGCCAGGAAATCTTCCCAGCAACACAAAACCAAATCCAAGGAACATGGGGAAGGAGCAATGTCATGCCATCATATTAAGAAGCGGTACTGAAATCAACAAAGATGTTGGAGTCAATACAACTACTGAGGAAGTTCCTAAAGAAATCAGTGAAGCAGTTCCACAGATGGAGGAAAAAGAAGCAAATGAAAAAGACCAAATCACTCCACCTCCACCTTTTCCACAACGTCTTCAGAAAAACAAATTGGACAAGTAGTTTGCTCGATTCTTGGAGATTTTCAAAAAAGCTGCACATCAACATCCCATTTGCAGAAGCCTTGGAACAAATGCCTAGCTATGTCAAATTCATGAAATACATTTTTTCACAAAAATGGAGATTGGGAGATTACGAGACAATAGCATTATCAGAAGAATGCATCGCTATCATTCAGAGGAAGCTTCCCCCAAAATTGAAAGATCCTGGCAGTTTTACCATTTCTTGCATCATAAGAGAGCATAACTTCGGTAGAGCTTTGTGTTATCTAGGTGCAAGTGTTAACTTGATGCCTTTTTCTATTTTCAGAAAATTATAGATTGGAGAAACAATGCCCACCTCAGTCTCTCTACAACTTGCTGATAGAACGCTCGTATTTCTCAGAGGTGTAGTTGAAGATGTGCTGGTCAAGGTTGATAAATTTATTTTCCCAGTAGATTTATTGTCCTTGATATGGAGGAAGACGCAGAAGTGCCAATCATCCTCGGGAGACCGTTATTGGCTACAGGTCGAACCATTATTAATGTACAAAAAAGAGAATTAATCATGAGGGTATAAGACCAAGAAGTAACATTCAATGTTTTCAAGGCCATGAATTTCCCGGATGATGAAAAGAAGGATGAATGTTTCAGACTTGATGTGATAAATAGTACCATCCAGACTTGCGATGCAATGCAAAGTTCTGCTGATAAACTTAAAGCATGTCAATTGTTTGAGGAGCCTGAAGATAAAGCATTTTGCGTACTGAAGAAGCCTATTCTTGCACTACAAGTAACAGAAGAGGAACAGTTCCACCAACTCAAA
>SKCR01024166.1:0-33069 GCA_019454045.1 Zanthoxylum bungeanum
ATAACAGTTCATGACCAATTTACTTCAGGAGCCCATCTTTAAATCGAGCATGAAATTACTATTTTTATATAAGAAAATAATAAATTAGGCATGAAAATATTAATGGTCCAGACCACTCTTCCTCAAACGCACACGTTTCTTGAAGTAAAGGAATGTGGAGAGTTGATGGAAGAAGTTAGTAGAATATGCAGGAAGTTGAGAAACATATAGAAGAAGTTATTTCTAGAAAGTATAAAAGCTAAAGAAGGGACAAGAGAGACGTTCTCCAACACATCGACCAAAAAACTCAACATTTCAACTTTCAATTGTTTTCTCTGTAGTTAATTTTCTCCATAGTTAATATTTTTTCAAGTCTTTCTTTGTAGTTACAGTATGTTTTAATTCCAATAAAGCTTACATTCAATAGTTTGTAACTTTTTCTTATATAACTAGATTTTCAATTCCAGTAAAGATTTCTTTCCCCAGTAGTTTTAATACATTATCTCTTCCTAGCATCCTCATATAATCTAATTGTTTATCCTTTGCAAGTTTTAGAGAACCCATTAGTTTTTACAATCGTTTCATTAGAAGTCAGTTTGTAACATTGAGGATTCATTCCTCTGGCACGCCCATCAATACCACTTTTAGAGCAAACAATGATTTTGGCACGCTCAATGGGACCCACTAGCAGGATGCCGCCAAAGACAAGAAGTGATATTGGAAAAGACAATGTCACATCTGATGTGGATTTTGCTCATACAACAGTAGGGAAAAGATAAGAAGGAATCGTTTCACACCTAGCGAAGCAAATTGAGAGGAACCTAGTTCATATTGAAATTCACATTCAGGAAAACCAAATTCCAACTAGACCTATTGTTGGAGCCTAAGGTGATACAGTTTCACCAACCAATTTAAGTGCTGACTTGGATAGTTTTGCAGACATAGCAAGAAGGGTGGAAAAACGAGCCAATAGAAAATCTTACAGATCTTAGAGAGGATGAAACAATACATGTCTAATCAAATTTTCAACTCCATGAATGAAGGACACAAAATAATTTCTATGCCAATTAGATAGGAGAAACTCGGGGGGCAATCATCTGGAGGATCTCACGAAACACATGATCTATCTCATCATTATGTGTCAAGTCTTCATCCTCATTCTCCTCCTACTTTAATGGAAGACATATACCAACCTCCTCACATGAGAGAAGAAGTTGAAGGATTTATCAGGATTTCTATTACAAATCACCGCCATTTTGGCAATGGCAGGTCTATGGCTCCTAACCAATTCTTTGGAGACATGAATCCAAACAACCATCTTGCAATTTATGAAGAGGGAGTATATACAGGAATAGGCCCGTAGGGCAATGCTCTACTTTTTAACAGAGGAAATCATCATCCATTGTACATTCCTTAACACGTGGATGCAAAAATAATGAGGGAAGTGGTGTAAGAACTCTATGAACCAGGGCTGAGGCAAATCGATTGTCTCAAATTTCACAAGCTGTATCCTGATGATGTTGATAGAGAAAACCCATATCCTAGAAGATACAAGATTCCCAACTTTTCACTATTTTTCTAGAGATGATGACCAATCCACCTTGGAGCACATTACTAGATTTACCATCCATTGTGGAGAACTAGCAAATTATGATAACTTCCCCAATTTTAAGCTAAGGTTATTTTTTAATTCTTTGATAGGAACAACATTCACCTGGTATGCCACTCTGCCTAGGAACTCGGTATTTACCTGGCAAGAAATAGAGAGGCAGTTTCATACCCAATTCTTCATAGCTGAATCGAAGGTGTATATAATAGAATGTCTTGAATGATACAGAGAAGTAGGGGAAACATTAGATCATTTTATTGCACGTTTCAAGAAGATGAGGAATTGATGCATGATTTATTTATCGGAAATGGAATTCGTAAAGATGATGCAAATAAGCCTGGATATAGAGTTGAGGAAGAAATTCCAAGGAACATAATTCAAAGATTTTTATGAGTTAGCTGCTAAAGTGGCTGAGTACGAGGAGTCACTAAGGAAGAAAGCCACTAGAGGAAAGCAGCCATGAGAACTTGCTACTAGGAAGTGGATGCTTAGGAAATAGAGAGGCAAATCTTAACAGTTCAAGATCCTATATATGTTCTCTCCTGATTAAGAAAACATCAGAAACATAGAAGAAAATAATGAATTCCAGTACCTCACAGTTTTTTTTTGATGTTTCCAAAACTAAGGAAATCTTTGATTCATTCATGAAAGAAAAATTCTGACTTTACCTCCGAATGAAAAATCCATTCCAAGGAGGAACTCAAAGGGAGAGAGTATTGTGAGAATCATAACTCTCACAATATTTAACTAACTCTTGCTGGGGTTTTAAAAGTGTGGTGCATGACAGAATCAACAAAGGAGTTCCAAGGATTACTGAGAAGAAGAAAGCCACATTAGTTGATGAAGACCTTTTTCCTCTAGTGGCCAATGTAAATATTGTTAGAGTTGGTGCTCGGAGTGCCAATCCGGATCATATTTATGTCCGATTCATAAATACGAGCAATTGTATTTTCCATAATATTACTAATTTTAATGGTAGCACCCTTGTCTTTTATACACTTATTCGGTCTAATCACGATTAGATATCTGATTACGATTAGATCGAAACTGAATCTGGTTCAGTGATACGTGTATATTAGACAAAGACCATATGATTTACAATATAGTGCGCAGTTACAACGTAGTTTGTAATTGACATTGGGAAACATACAATTAGTTGTATATCCTTAAATAAAGTTCCTGGTCAAGATTTACTGACACAGGTCGGTTAGTAAAATCCGCTGAGACCAGTACAAGTCGTATATCGTGACTTGGTCCGATGGTTTATCCTAGTGAACCATGAGTCTCGGGAGACTCATATAGACATGTAGGTGTTTATTTGATAAGACAATGAACGACTCACTGAAGGTTTCCTAATAGATGGTACACTAACGTCAATAGGAACCTTCCCGGGCTGAGCGAGTATAGTGATTCTTCGACTTGTGATATCATTGTGGATATATGAGTTATCCTCCACACTTTGATGACAGTCACGTCAACGATCTAGCCATGATCAGACCTCCGCATGTTCATTGGGTGTAGACTGATGCTCATGATATCTTGTGCGTATCAAGATAAGATCTGTCAGTCCTGTGTACAGGGCATAGGCATCCTCACGTGTTTACGATCTAGTAAATCCATGGCCGTGGTATAACATCGGAAACCAGTTCCGAGTGTTATTTCGTGATCATAAAATTGAAAGTCGATTGTATTATACCGAACGGATTTGACGTTATCATCTATATCCCAGGTATAATACGAATGGCTTGTGACGGAGGGATTATATGTATGCTATGACCTTGGCTCGCATAATTTAGCAAGATTATCAGTGGTCGTCATAATCCATGAGTGGGTAGATTATGGACACGAAATTGGATTTCGTGATGGATAGACCTAAACTTAGAGAGTCCCGCTAATAAAGTAAACTCATAGAGCACTAGGGCAATTAATTACAAATAATTTGATTATTAATAATATTACACATGCCGAGGTAATTTTATATCTAATGTGTATTTGTATTTGATATATAATTTGATTAGATACACATTAGAATTTTGACATATATACCACTTTTATATTAATTAATTAAATGTTGATTAATTAATTTAGTTTATAAAGATGGAATATTCTTGGAATATTCAATTTGGATAATTGCTATTTTTTGACTGAATGTAAGTCATAAAATTGGGACATATATCAAGATTGTAGAGATGATACCTCTCCTTTTTATTGCCTCTTACGGCCAAGTTGAAATGATGATGAAAAAATTAGGGTTTTCATTTGCCAGATTCGGCCAGCTGAGATGGGAAGCCATTGTCGG
Source organism: Zanthoxylum bungeanum (assembly GCA_019454045.1). Classification (NCBI taxonomy): domain Eukaryota; kingdom Viridiplantae; phylum Streptophyta; class Magnoliopsida; order Sapindales; family Rutaceae; genus Zanthoxylum; species Zanthoxylum bungeanum. The sequence continues at coordinate 3,888 of SKCR01024166.1, forward strand.
CAAAAGCTGAAAAGAAAGGTGAAAAAGCTTGTTTTTCATTTTTATTATTTCTTAGTTCTCTTCCAGGTGAAATGAATTGAGAGTATTCAAAAGTTGTTTTGATTTGAGCACATGCTTCTCTGTCTCGGCAAAATTAAAATTAAATGGAAAATGATTTTTCATTCTTTTTTCTTTTAGCTTCCGACGCTTGTGTGTGTGTGGTGGAAGCTATTTGGCCAATTTGGAAAAGTTAATATCAAATGAAAAGAGAATGAATGAAAATTGATTTTTCATTCACTTTGACTTTCAAAGGCCATTTCCATTTCTTGAACTGGAGATGAAAAAAATGCCATTCGGCCATTTTCTTAAATGTTGAGCAATGGTCATGCGGTTAAAGAGGGCTGTTTTTGGCTTGTTTTGAAATGGTTTCAAATAAATCAATTTGGGGCTTTTCTCTTGGAAGGACAAAACAATAAATTGGAAGCATAAACAACTTCAATCGGAGCTTACATATGATGTATTTAGGATTTATGCTTGTTTGATGAGTTTTGTTTGTGAGAAAAAACCAAATGATTATATTATTGTAGCATGTGTAAACAAATTGGGTAATTAATGTAATTGACCCAATTAGGGTATTGGATACTCATATTGTCATTCTAGAGTTATATTAGCCACTCATAAGTGACCTAGAATTGTTTTATAGTAACTTTATGGTGGGACTCATTGTATTGATCAAATTGGATTTGGCTATGGATATGAATTGAATTTGTTGACGGCGGATTTTGGTCTCAGGGTAATATGAGAATATCACATCCGAGGTAATCCTCCTTCAATAGTGAATTTGTTTGGTTATGGGGGACCAAAAGCAAATTTAGCGAGAGAAAGATGAACACACCAATCGACAAAGGGATTTAACGTGGTTCGGTGGATTTTGGATCCGACCTACGTCCAAGGACAAGAACAGGATGATACTTTTTATTACTCCAATACGCTTCTCAGATCTTTTGTGTTTACAAGTCAGAGCTTGATGATTCTGATCACTAATTTTTCGATGCCTTTTACACTTACTCTGCCCTCCTATTTATAATAGTAAAGAAATCAGACTCCTATTTGCATAAGAAATCATAGTTGAATTTAGCCTTCTCTCCTTGCAAGGATTCCTAGTCTGATATTCCCTTCTCTTTTCTTATTCCTTTTCGGATTCTGACTTCATTTCCTTGTGAGAGTAGGATAATTCGTTTTATCTTATCCGCAAGAATAGGGTGTCGTCATCTTGAACATGTCTCGCCATCTGGTCGGTCTTCATGAGGTCGGTCATGGCAATCTTTTATGCTGAGAGAGTGTTTCTGCCGACTTTATAGTGCTCGGTCATCCGAACCAAAGTGGTCGGTCTATACATGTTGTGGTCGGGTCGGCTTTGATGATCTCAACCAGTCAGGGAATTACCCTTCTGTCCTCGTCGTGCTGCCTTAAATATCATAGTGCCTGAAAACACCATCAACATCTGTCCCCTAGTTCTCGGTTCCAACAAGTGTGCAAGTTTGTGCCGGGAACTATATACAGATGGTGTTTCTGATTTGCTCTGTTGGAGGTCGGTCCGGTGTTTTGTCGCCTTTTTTCAAACGCTTTGCCTCGAGACACGCAACAGTCACGTCCGTTTAAATGCCTATCAAATCATCTTTAGGGTTTCTTCTAAGTTCGACACTTGTCAAACATCCGCCGGGTTCCCGCCAAAAAAGGGAACGAATTGACCGTGTAAAGGCGTCTTCACAGTGGGCTGATCTCAGCCGTCTGTTTAAACTTGGGAGACCTCTTTTGCAGTCGACACCTGGCGTTCATCCGGGTTCTTCCCTTAGATCCAACGGTCACGAGCGTCCTTGTCATGACTATAAGAAGGCGAGACTTTCACTATTCCATCTTTTTCAGCAATTTCTCCTTGCTTTCCTGAAGACGTCTCCGTGAATCGCTCAACTTAGTGTTGCCGGATTTCAACCGCGGTTTTTTCTTTTTCTTTTGCTGCGGACATAAGGAACGGGCAAAACCGTACTGTACAACCTCCGGCTTTCCGAGAAGAACAAGTAAGTTCTCTGAACGAACTCTGCTTTTTTTTTTTGTGAATCTGTGCTGTGTTTTTTGTGTGTTGCTTAGGGAACGACTTTGGATTTGGCTTTAGGGTATTTTTAGAACCCATTTGTTTCAGAAAACCTGAGTAGTTTCTTAGTTATAGACTGACTTCCCCTTCCTTTTTTGTTTTTCTGGGTGTCAGGGATGTCTGACAGCAGTTCCTCCCCTGAAAAGCCTGCTAAAACCTCAACTCCCCCTGCTGAGGAGCTCTCCTCGGGCTCGGGGGCACCTAGTGTAGAAGACCTTGACACTACCCCTACTCCTTCTGAGATCGAACAAGATTCCTATCATTAGAGGGTTCCTCGGAAGGACCCAAAGGCCGGTGAACTCGGCTCGTCGGCTCTGGATATGAACCGTCCCTCCAAAATAACTGAGGACGACCTCGCCCTTCTTCGACTGCGATATAACATTCCTATAGATATTGCCCTTGAAGTTCCTGGTTTGATGGATCGCGCCAGTCAACTTGATGAGGGCTCGGTGGCGCTTCTTCCTGCTTTTTTCGAGTGTGGGCTGCGGCTGCCGGTTCAGCCTTACTTTGCTTGGATGCTGGCCGAGATGGAGATTGCTCCTTGTCAATTGAGTCTGAACAGTTGGAGGATTTTGGCCGGGTTGTATGTAGCTTGGCATCGAGCAGGACTCGGCGAGCCTTCTCTCGAAGAGGTGAAGAGGTTATACCGGTTGAAGGCCAATCCTAGGTCGTACCACAGATGGTATTACCTTTCAGCTTATGACAGTTCGTCAAATGTCGTCAAGAAACTCCCTGACTCCAATAAGAATTTTAAAGACTTCTGGTTCTGGGCCACTGGGGATTGGGGACGGTCCCTAAGGTCGGATGAAGGGGAGTTCTTGGTACCGGATATCTTCAGGGCGGGAGGTTAGGAGATCAATTTTTAGCTTTCCTTAGTTTTTTTTTTTTTTGTTTGGGTTCTTACCCCTTCTTTTCTGTTCCCCCTAGCCTGTTGGAGGGATGCTCCCAAGGTTTCCCATCGGGTCCGGCAACGGGTAGTCTGGGCTCGTCGGTATGCTGCCCACTGGAGGGAGTTGGTTAATGATGCGGCATTTGTTGAGTCGGGCCTTACTCGGGCTGTCCCTTCGGAGGTCGCAGGTCGGATAGGTAGATGTCTGCTGGCTGTTTAGTTTGACTTCCATGTTTGTTTATCGTGTGTTTGATGTCTTTGTTATATGCTCGGGTCCTGATTTCCTTTTCCCCCTTTTTTGTAGGTATGTCAAAGAGGCCTAAGTTTCTTGAGAAATTGGCTGGTACTATGAAGAAGGCCGGTTATGCCGAAACTGGAACTTCCCGGGCACAGCCTGAACCTGCTGAGGCTGGGAGGGTGTCTCAGGGGAGAGTTCAACCGTCTGCTCGGAGTCCGTCTTCTCCTGGTGTGCAGTCATCGGGATCTGCTCGTCTCGTCATTCCGCCGAAGCCTTTTAGGAAAAGGAGGCGTCAATTTGGGGCCGAGGAGGCTGAGTTGGAGGGAGAGGAGCCTGTGCAGGGCAAGAAGAAAGATGTCCGTCGGGGGAAAAAATCTTCCGAGGGCTCTACCAAGAAGCGGAAAGGTTCCGTGATCCTCGGGGTGGATGACTTGGGAGAAGGCATCCGGGAGGCTACTTCCCATTTAGTGCCGGCTTTTAATGAATTGGCCGAGGTGATTCCCCCGGGGGAGGTTTCGAGATATGAGGATAGCTCTCCCAAAGCTGTGGTGACCGAGATGAGCTCTCAAATGGCAAAGGTAGTTTTATTCTTCTTTTTTCTGATTTCGGTTCTCGGTCTTTTTCATCTCATATCTTGACTTCCTTCTTTTTCGTCCAGGCTACTTACCTCATGGCGCGAAGAATAAGGACCTCCTTCTGAGTTTATTGTCCGAGGGCGGTCAGGCCCAGAGACTTCAGAATCGCCTTACAGAAGTGGAGGCTAAACTGGCTGATCGGGAGGAGGTGATAAAGAACCTTGAGTCGACTGCTATTGAGAACTTCAAAACAAACAAAGCACTCAAGGCTGCTGCCGGGTTGGAGCGAAAACTTGCCGACACTGCCCGAGAGGATTTGAAGGCTGCCCAATCTGAGATTGGCGTTTTGAAGGCGAAGGTGGCCAGTGTTGAAACCAAATTGAAGGCCAATGATGAGCAAATGGCACGGGCTCGGGATGATCTTGAGAGGAAAGAGGCCGAGCTTGAGGAGAGAGAGGCCGATCTTGAGACGAGAAGGAGGCCATCCGCCTTGAGGGGGTTGGTGACTGTGCTGAATTGATACCGATGGTGCTGCCAAGTCTGAATATGGACCCTATTTATGCGGCCATCAGCTTTTGTAAGGGGGATATTCCGAGGAGGAGTTCCGGAAGTGGCTCCCTCCCCCTACCGAGGAGGTGATGGATCCCGACCTTTTTCGGTCGTTCCGGCCTCCGGGGCTTCCCAAGAAGGGGGGGTCTGATGTTCCTGCCCTCGGCGAGGACTGCCTTGAGATCCCTCCTCCCATCCCTGAAGCAGAGGTCTCCCATGCTGCCGATGTTGAAGCCGCGGTTCCTCCCCCCGAGGTCGAGCCGATCCTCCCGCCATCTGAGCCGGCTGAGGAAGAGATTCCTGCCCCTGTGAGGGCTGAATGAGAAAGGGTAACCCGACCGGGGCCCTATGTACATTTAAACCTTTTTTTTTTGTAATAATATTTCAAGTTGTATTTTGACACATATACATATATATATATATATATTTTGTGTCTTTTTTATCTCTTTCTCCTTTTTCTTTATGTTTCCTATTATCCGAACAATTTGAGACCCTTTAGGGGTCAGCATGAGCCGGAGGGTATAACCCGACCCTGAGCTAAATGACAGACTCGGGTTTTGGGGGAATGTTTCCTCCCAAACCAAAGAGCTGTCTCAGTGGGACGTAACCCGACCCCGAGCTGAGTGAAAGTCTTGGGTTCTGGGGGAATGTTACCTCCCCAAACCAAAAGAGTTGTCTCGGTGGGACGTAACCCGACCCCGAGCTGAGTGACAGACTTGGGTTCTGGGGGAATGTTACCTCCCCAAACCAAATGAGTTGTCTCGGTGGGACGTAACCCGACCCCGAGCTGAGTGAGAGACTTGGGTTCTAGGGGAATGTTACCTCCCCAAACCAAATGAGCTGTCTCGGTGGGACGTAACCCGACCCCGAACTGAGTGAAAGACTTGGGTTCTGGGGGAATGTTACCTCCCCAAATCAAAGGAGTTGTCTCGGTGGGACGTAACCCGACCCCGAGCTGAGTGAGAGACTTGGGTTCTGGGGGAATGTTACCTCCCCAAACCAAAGGAGCTGTCTCGGTGGGACGTAACCCGACCCCGAGCTGAGTGAAAGACTTGGGTTCTGGGGGAATGTTACCTCCCCAAACCAAAAGAGTTGTCTCGTGGGACGTAAATCGACCCCGAGCTGAGTGAGAGACTTGGGTTCTGGGGAATGTTACCTCCCCAAACCAAAGGAGCTGTCTCGGTGGGACGTAACCCGACCCCGAGCTGAGTGAAAGACTTGGGTTCTGGGGGAATGTTACCTCCCCAAACCAAAGGAGTTGTCTCGGTGGGACGTAACCCGACCCCGAGCTGAGTGAAAGACTTGGGTTCTGGGGGAATGTTACCTCCCCAAACCAAAAGAGTTGTCTCGGTGGGACGTAACCCGACCCCGAGCTGAGTGAGAGACTTGGGTTCTGGGGGAATGTTACCTCCCCAAACCAAAGGAGTTGTCTCGGTGGGACGTAACCCGACCCCGAGCTGAGTGAGAGACTTGGGTTCTAGGGGAATGTTACCTCCCCAAACCAAAGGAGCTGTCTCGGTGGGACGTAACCCGACCCCGAGCTGAGTGAAAGACTTGGGTTCTGGGGGAATGTTACCTCCCCAAACCAAAGGAGTTGTCTCGGTGGGACGTAACCCGACCCCGAGCTGAGTGAGAGACTTGGGTTCTGGGGAATGTTACCTCCCCAAACCAAAAGAGTTGTCTCGGTGGGACGTAACCCGACCCCGAGCTGAATAACCAAGTGGCCTCGGCGGAACGAAATCCAGCCCCGAGCCGACTAACAAGTGGCCTCGGCGGAACGAAATCCAGCCCCGAGCCGACTAACCCCTGGGGTTTATTCAGAAGGGAAGTGAATCAACCTTTGAAACCCTACCGAATCTGGCATGGGCGTCCCTCTGCCAGACCGGCGAAAAACAAAAACAAGATTCTGGAAAATAAAATTAAAAGGTGGGGGTGACTTAGCACCTATCCCAAAAACGTTTTTGCAAGCATAAACAACAACATGGATGCCTCAAAACAGCGTCCTGCCCGAGGTCTCCAAAACACAATTCTGAATCTTTCAATTCAGTGTCCCGGCGAACCAGGATTCGGATCAGAAGAGCGTTTGAATGGTAAGGGCACATCCTCTACACGTCGGTTCACTGGGGAGCCTGTGTATTGTATGAGGGCTCATCCTTACCACGCTGGAGCAGGCACACGCCACAGGGGCATAACGCATCCCCGTGCTGTGTCTCTCGCGGATCCGGATGATGAATGGATCAAAGAGTGTCCGGGATACCAATGGCATATTCCTCCTTAGGCCCGGTAACACTGGAGCTAGCAATCGTCACGGGGGTATCATTATCCCCCGTGCTATGCTTTCCCACGGATCCATTACATCGGGTAGGTGAGGATCAAAAGAGTGTTCGACACATTAAGGGCATGTTCCTCCTCATGTTCGGTAACACTGGAGTAGGCAATCGCCACAGGGGTATCATCCCTCCCCGTGCTATGCTTCTCACGGATCATATGCATCGAGTATGTCCCTGAATATTTCCGAGGACCTCGAGCTAAGAGAGATACTTGGTTCTGGGGGAATATCCCGTCCCCAGACCGATGAGCATGACTCGGTAGGACGTAACCCGACCCCGAGCTGAAAGAGGTACTTGGCTGGGGGAATGTCCCGTCCCCAGACCAATGAGCATGACTCGGTGGGACGTAACCTGACCCCGAGTTGAAAGAGGTACTTGGCTCTGGGGGAATGTCCCGTCCCCAGACCAATGAGCATGACTCGGTGGGACGTAACCCGATCCCGAGCTTAATAACTGAGTGTCCTTGGCGAAACAAAGTCCATCCCCGAGCCGATCAGGTCTTAGTGCTTGGTCGTTTCTTTTTGTATTAGGCGCTGAGTTTGTCCCCGGTTTTTTTTTTTTTTTTGAGTAAGTCTTTCTATTTATGTTTTAAAAAGTGGACGAGAACCTTTTTGAGAAGAGAAAGTTTTTTTATTCATGTTTCGGGGACAAACTGCCTTTTTTTTAGTTGATTTGGCGGCCACGTGCTCTTTGTCTGGCCGTCATGACCTCGTGATCAATGTATTTGTTCAGATACCCGTTTCGTGCTAGATCTTCCATCTGTTCTCGCAGATCTTTACATCCGTCTGTTGTGTGTCCTCTGGAGTTGTGGTGTACGCAATAAGCCTTTTGGCTCCTTTTGTCCGGGGGAAATCTTCTTTGGTCGGGTTCTACTAAGAGGCCTTTCCCCTGGATCTCCATGACAATTTGTCCCAGTGGTTTCTTTAAGGGAATGTACGCATCTTCCCCGACCACATGGTTTACTTGGGTCGGCGCCCTTCTCTCTTGGTTATCTCGGTGCAGTGGTTTGAACTTCTTGTGTTTCGGGGGTGGTCTTCTGGATTCTCTTTCTACACGGCGGGGGGCGCCCTCTCTCGTGGTCCTTTCTCTGATGGTGTTCCCTTTTCGGGATACTTTCTCTTCTTTCTCTAACAAAACGAATTTTCGGGCCACATCCAGGGCGGTTGCGTAGTCCGGGGTGTCTTGGATCCTTAGATGGGTCCATAGCCTCCCGACTTCAAGGATCCCTTCAAGCTTTCCAGGGCCTCGGGGGATTCATACCCTCCGACTTCGAGTACCATATTATGGTATCTTTCAATAAATATCTTCAAAGGTTCATCGTCTCCTTGTTTCATAAGCCTTAGTTCTCCAATCGTCTTTCTGGGGACACAAGCCCCCTTGAAGTGTCGTATGAATGACTTTCTTAGTTGTGCGAAGCTGCTGATGCTTCTTGGGGCTAGGCTTCTATACCATAGAATGGCCGGTCCGGCTAGAGTTAAGGGGAACACTTTGCAGATGGCGTCCCCTGTTACCCCTTGCACCTCCATTAGTAGGACGAAACCTTCAATGTGGGTTTTGGGATCGGTATGGCCCTTGTATGGTGTCATGGTCGGCATGCTGAATCTTTTTGGGAATTTCTCTGATTTTATTTCTTCTGTGAGGGGGGACTCATCTTTGTCGTCCTGGACATCCCCTCTGTTTGCATTGGGGTATACTCCCCATTTGACCAGCTCCTCCCGTAACCAAGATTTCATGCTGCTGTCTTTGGTTCCATGCCGGCCCCTATGGTTTCTTTTCTTTCTGCTATCTCGGGAATGGTGCTTCTCGGGGTCGGTATCTTCTCGTACTTTTTCATTATATTCTTTTCCTCTTCTCCGGGTGTTGTGAGGGCTATCGTAGGAGGAGTCTGGTGACGATTTGTCATCTTCTCCCTCCCATGTGTCCTCGGTCTGGGAATCTCTTTGCACTACCACGGATCTCACCCTGTAGGGTTCCCTCCTCCGGGGTCTGTCGTCTTCACTTGTTTCGACAATTCTTTTTCCTTCTGCTATGTCGTTCCTTCGTCGGCTAGTCCCGGCCTCGAATTTTCCATTGTGTGCTCCTTCTATCATTTCCAACCGGTCTACTATGATTTTTAGCAGAGTTTGGCTTTCCTCCCTTTCTTTCCTAAGGTTCTCCTCAATCTTTTCCATCCAATCTGCAGTCGAGCTCCCTGATGGTTGGTGGTTTCCGTCTTCCGCCATTGTCTCACTACGCGAGTTGCTTTTTGTTGAGTTCCCCACAGACGGCGCCAACTGTTGACGGCGGATTTTGGTCTCAGGGTAATATGGGAATATCACCTCCGAGGTAATCCTCCTTCAATAGTGAATTTGTTTGGTTATGGGGGACCAAAAGCAAATTTAGCAAGAGACAGATGAACACACCAATCGACAAAGGGATTTAACGTGGTTCGGTGGATTTTGGATCCGACCTACGTCCAAGGACAAGAACAGGATGATACTTTTTATTACTCCAATACGCTTCTCAGATCTTTTGTGTTTACAAGTCAGAGCTTGATGATTCTGATCACTAATTTTTCGATGCCTTTTACACTTACTCTGCCCTCCTATTTATAATAGTAAAGAAATCAGACTCCTATTTGCATAAGAAATCCTAGTTGAATTTAGCCTTCTCTCATTGCAAGGATTCCTAGTCTGACATTCCCTTCTCTTTTCTTATTCCTTTTCGGATTCTGACTTCATTTCCTTGTGAGAGTAGGATAATTCGTTTTATCTTATCCGCAAGAATAGGGTGTCGTCATCTTGAACATGTCTCGCCATCTGGTCGGTCTTCATGAGGTCGGCCATGACAATCTTTTATGCTGAGAGTGTTTCTGCCGACTTTATAGTGCTCGGTCATCCGAACCAAAGTGGTCGGTCTATACATGTTGTGGTCGGGTCGGCTTTGATGATCTCAACCAGTCAGGGAATTACCCTTCTGTCCTCGTCGTACTGCCTTAAATATCATAGTGCCTGAAAACACCATCAACAGAATTAATTTAGAATTAATTTGATTAATTTGTAATTAATTCAATTTGGCTTAATTTGTGAAATTGAGATGTTATGGATGTAATTGGATGTATAATAATGCATAGGAAAATTTCTAGAATTTTCGAAATTGCTTCGGAAGTGTTTCAGAAATTTTCCATAAAATCGCATTAAGGGAACATTGTAATTTTGTGAAATTATGATACTTATGAATGTCATCAAAGATAAGGGTAAAATACGGATTTATAATTGGTATACGATATCAATTATTCATCAGGACTGTTAAAAGTTTTAAAAGTCGATTTTGCCCGATACCGCGCTTCCGCCCAAATAACACCAACAAAAATGATATCAGAGCGGGTCTGATGCTTCATCCATTATATTATTCGTGCTTGATATATGATATATAATCCAATTTTAATGTTCGCACATGCTAGGAATCTATATGTGTTTCTTTACTTTTCGATTTTTCACTAACGAAAATGTAACGGAAATTTAATTGTTAAATTAATTTATATTTTCTATAGGTTGAACTGAATTGTTTAGAAAATGATTTAGATTAAAATTCTGCATTTGATGTAGATTAAAACTTCCATAGGGAAATCCTCGCTTTTAAATATGGCTGTAAAGTAATGTGTATTGGATACATGTTTCTTGGCCCGTCTTGTCAGTACGGATTATGGGTATTTTCTATAAGTGCATCCGAGATTGTGCCAAAGCTGTGAGGGTGTAGTTATAGGATTATTATCCATACCGGTTGTATATTGATATTGGATAAATTCAAGTGAAAGTGGAATTCCTGAACGTGCCAAAGCTGTCAGGACTACACCAGTAGCTTGAGTTTGTCATTGACAAGTGTAGCATTGATACGCCTCCCTGTGAACGTGCCAAAGCTGTCACAGCGAGAAACGGTCAGGACCAAAATCAGGAGTCACTGGTGAGTGATTGACAAAGAATTATCTACCTAATGAATATACGTAGGCGATAACGTGCCAAAGCTGTGAGTCGAAATATATTCATAGGATCTTACTCTCACTATGGAATTCGATTTAATTATCGAATTCCCGTTGTCCTTTGGGGATTACGGTATTACGTAAAGTAGTGGGAGACACTGCTGAGTTTAAAATCCATAACTTAAGCAGTGCGTAATTTTATGGAATTTACTGCTTTCGTTTTCCTTTCTTTCTATATTGTTTATAGAATTATGCTTCTAATCCACTGCATAATATATTACTTGAATATATAGGTTTTCTGACTTTACTTATGGTTGCATAGTTCTAGAATAGGTTCTAGAAAGATAGTAGACTTAGATATTGTTAGATTAGTTGAAACCATCGAGAACTGTTATTCCGATTTTCTTTGAAAATCAAGATGGTCTGTGACTTAGTTACTAAGTCATGATTAGGTAATCTAAATAGATATCTGGTTTACGATATAATAGTCTAGTTATAACTGTTTCTTATGCAGTAAGAATTGACACGAATCAGTTCATGTCTCGTGATTTTTTACTGGCATTAAGAAAACCCCTTTAGTATTTGTTTGTCTTATAATGGCATTTCTTAGCTTTAGTGACTTTTAGAAGTCACGTGTCTGACACAATTTGCTAATAGATTATTTGTAAATGTTGTGAATAATTGAACGCAAATTATAAAGCTTAAGAAATGAGATACGTATAGTTGTGTGTAGAGAATATCGATTCTCGCAATACGACAACTGTAGGTATTGGATACCAGATCTCTCGTCTAGTTAATTAAAATAATGTTTAATAACTGTTTTGATATTTGATATCACAACTTATGACTATTGGATAGTTATTTGTTATGTATAAACAGTTGTTACATATTTTAAAGCGACTAGTAGTGTCATTAATAAAAGATAAGCATTAAGAAAATATTCGGTAGAGTAAATAACTGAGAACTGTGCTTTATGAGGTTTTATCATAAAAACATTAGATGCTCATTCCTTATGGTAAAAGATGGTCTGATATGAGATCACACCACATATCCTTATCCATTTAATGAATATTGTATTCAGGTAATGATTAAATCTCATTTAACTGATGATTGTCATTGGACCACAGATTTATTAAACTAATACATTGGATGTGTGTAGTTTAATGAATTAAAAATTATCTCAGATAGTTTTCTTTACTTCGTAACTCAGTTGATGAATTATCATGACTTAATTACGAGTTTCTAATAGTAAATATGTTGAACGTCTTGAATTGTTCGAGAACTGTCAATATGTTTCTAATGGAACTCGGATAGAATATTTTGAATAGTTCAAAGATATTCTATTTGTAGTGTGGAAAACTGTTTCTTTAGATATTCATTGCGCGTCTTTGAATTGTTCGAAGATGTTTGATTTGATCAAACACATGAATTCAAGGCAATTAGTTCTATAGTTATTTAATGAATATGATTCTTACTCAATATTAAACTTCCGCGATTCCATTTTGATGGAATTGGTCAGTGGAAGTTATCAAATCTTATATGATTTGATTTGTTGATATTGAGTATTACTGAATTGATTTTCAATGCTTTTGGGGTTATGCTCATGTAACACAAATTTCGTCTCTTTGATTTAGGTTCCATTTGTTTCTACAGATACATATATGATATGTATAGTAGAAAATTCGAATCTTGAAAAGTTTAAGATTTGAAACTTTCTTTTGTATAATGGTTATATAATTGAAAGTACTTGTGCCTCTGAGGTACGAGTAATAGGTTTATCATTTATTCTATTTAATGGAATATTGTATTATATTTGATAGAATATCTTTTCTACGATCCCGAGTAACAAAATTGTTTTATTACTTGGTAGTTAACATTGGATGTTGACGATTGCAGAAGAGATTTGACTTAGTGAAGTCAAATGTGAGAATGATAAACTGTAAGTGGAACTACGTAATTGATAAGATGAAAAGACCCTCAGATAAGCTTTCTGAAAATCCGTGTTCTCTGATTTTGATATCAGTCAGATTGTCTGGTTTTAATCGAAATATAGAGAATACATATTTGTCACTAGGGTCAGTGGGAGCGTACGAATTTCTTTCTAGTGTTACATATCCTTAAGTCTTCTTTTCTCCGTAGAAGCAGTGGGATGAGTCTGTTATATTTGATATAAAGTTTTATATAAGTTATAAAACTGAAACTGAGAGACTTGTGAAATACTCTCATCAGTCGCATATTAGATATGATCTAATAAAAGACACAATTAGACTATCTGTATGACAGTTAGTATAACTATTTGATAGTTAATGTGTCTTTTATATATATAGTATTCAACTTTCGTAAAACATGATTCCTTTTTCGAAAGAAAGAATGATTGGAATGTCTAATCAATCTTATTCATCATAGGATGATGGCGTAATGAATACTATATTATATGCGATTATAGATGTCAATTTAATCGTAATTGTTACGAGTTATTTTGATATGCTGCAGACCATATGATGGTTCTAGAAACATGTTCTTTGTGATCTTTGAGATATTAAGAACGAGTTTCTCATACATGGAGAATTTAGTCAGCAACCATAAGGTCAGATTAGTTTTGATTCTAATTATGACATTAGATGGTCTATGTCATATAAAGTCAGAAAAGATGCAGTGGGAGTGTCACCATTAATTCTACTAATCTAGTGGAATCAGTTGCAACTTATGAAGTTTGCAAAGTGACCTCATAGATTAGAAGTTTTCATATTAGTGTGGTGTTTGCGGTTGTCTCAAAGTATTTGGATTTGATTTCTAAATACATAGACAACTCAGTAGCAATAGCACAATACTGATACAACATCTGAGTCAATTAATATGGAATTTGGATTCTGCAAAATATGAATGATGCTAGCTAAGGAAAACGGTTGGGTTTGTTGGACAGACTCGATTTGTTAAAGCAGACTTACTTGTTCTAGCCTACCTTTTGAGTGCTGGTGAGCTCTTGAGGGCCATGAGTATGCGATACACATTGAGATGTGTATAGGATAACATGGATTGGCACTAGAGCAAGTGGGATAAATTGTTAGGGTTGGTGCTCGGAGTGCCAATCCGGATCGTATTTATGTCCGATTCACGAGCAATTGTATTTTCCATAATATTACTAATTTTAATGGTAGCACCCTTGTCTTTTATACACTTATTCGATCTAATCACGATTAGATATCTGATTACGATTAGATCGAAACTGAATCTGGTTCAGTGATACGTGTATATTAGACAAAGACCATATGATTTACAATATAGTGCGCAGTTACAACGTAGTTTGTAATTGACATTGGGAACGTACTATTAGTTGTATATCCTTAAATAAAGTTCCTGGTCAAGATTTACTGACACAGGTCGGTTAGTAAAATCCGCTGAGACCAGTACATGTTGTATATCGTGACTTGGTCCGATGGTTTATCCCAGTGAACCATGAGTCTCGGGAGACTCGTATAGACATGTAGGTGTTTATTTGATAAGACACTGAACGACTCACTGAAGGTTTCCTAATAGATGGTACACCAACGCCAATAGGAACCTTCCCGAGCTGAGCGAGCATAATGGTCCTTCGACTTGAGATACCACTGTGAATATATGAGCTATCCTCCACACTTTGATGACAGTCATGTCAACGATCTAGCCATGATCAGACCTCTGTCTGTTCATTGGGTGTGGACTATTGCTCATGATATCTTGTGCGTATCAAGATAGGATCCGTCAGTCCTGTGTACAGGGCATAGGCATCCTCATGTGTTTACGATCTAATAAATTCATGGCCGTGGTATAACATCGGAAACCAGTTCCAAGTGTTATTCGTGATCATAAAATTGAAAGTCGACTGTATTATACCGAACGGATTTGACGTTATCATCTATATCCCAGGTATAATACGGATGGCCTGTGATAGAGGGATTATACGTATGCTATGACCTTGGCTTGCATAGTTTAGCGAGATTTTCTGTAGTCGTCATAATCCATGAGTGGGTGGATTATGGACATGAAATTGGATTTTGTGACGGATAGACCTAAACTTAGAGAGTTCCGCTAATAAAGTAAACTCATAGAGCACTAGAGAATTAATTACAAATAATTTGATTATTCGTAATATTACACATGCCGAGGTAATTGTATATCTAATGTGTTTATTTGTATTTGATATATAATTTGATTAGATACACATTAGAATTTTGACATATATACCACTTTTTTATTAATTAATTAAATGTTGATAAATTAATTTAGTTTCTAAAGATGGAATATTCTTGGAATATTCAATTTGGATAATTACTATTTTTTGACTGAATGTTAGTCATAAAATTGGGACATGTGTCAAGATTTTAGAGATGATACCTCTCCTTTTTATTGCCTCTTACGGCCAAGTTGAAATGATGATGAAAAAATTAGGGTTTTCATTAGCCAGATTCGGCCAGCTGAGAGGGGAAGCCATTTTCGGCAAAAGCTGAAAAGAAAGGTGAAAAAGGTTGTTTTTCATTTTTATTATTTCTTAGTTCTCTTCCAGGTGAAATGAATTGAGAGTATTCAAAAGTTGTTTTGATTTGAGCACATGCTTCTCTGTCTCGTCGGCAAAATTAAAATTAAATGGAAAATGATTTTTCATTCTTTTTTCCTTTTAGCTTCCGACGCTTGTGTGTGTGGTGGAAGCTATTTGGCCAATTTGGAAAAGTTAATATCAAATGAAAAGAGAATGAATGAAAATTGATTTTTCATTCACTTTGACTTTCAAAGGCCATTTCCATTTCTTGAACCGGAGATGAAAAAAATGCCATTCGGCCATTTTCTTAAATGTTGAGCAATGGTCATGCGGTTAAAGAGGGCTGTTTTTGGCTTGTTTTGAAATGGTTTCAAATACATCAATTTGGGGATTTTCTCTTGGAAGGACAAAACAACAAATTAGAAGCATAAACAACTTCAATTGGAGCTTAAACTATAGATAATGAAGGAGTTAAGGTAATTCCTTGAAAATTATTTCAATTTGTTCCAATTGAATTACAGATGAAGTATTTAGGATTTATGCTTGTTTGATGAGTTTTTTTTTTGTGAGAAAAAACCAAATGATTATATTATTGTAGCATGTGTAAACAAATTGGGTAATTAATGTAATTGACCCAATTAGGGTATTGGATACTCATATTGCCATTCTAGAGTTATATTAGCCACTCATAAGTGACCTATAATTATTTTAGAGTAATTTTATGGTGGGACTCATTGTATTGATCAAATTGGATTTGGCTATGGATATGAATTGAATTAATTTTAGAATTAATTTGATTAATTTGTAATTAATTCAATTTGGCTTAATTTGTGAAATTGAGATGTTATGGATGTAATTGGATGTATAATAATGCATAGGAAAATTTCTAGAATTTTCGAAATTGCTTCGGAAGTGTTTCGGAAATTTTCCATAAAATCGCATTAAGGGAAAATTGTAATTTTGTGAAATTATGATACTTATGAATGTCGTCAGAGATTAGGGTAAAATACGGATTTATAATTGGTATATGATATCAATTATTCATCAGATCTGTTAAAAGTTTTAAAAGTCGATTTTGCCCGATACCGCGCTTCTGTCCGAATAACCCCAACAAATACGGCCACTTTTGATTTGTGGGAGATGTTGAATTTGAAGAGGAGATAGAGAAAAGAACACAAAAATCCATCCAGGAAAAGTAATCCGTAAGGTTTGGGTTCCTAAAAAGTACTTGGTGCAAGAAGATAAAACATGATGGAATCTTAGGAAAGAGAACACAGCCACTTACTTCATGCCTTTCCTTTCCAGAAGAGACATATGAGATTTGTAGCCCATCCAAGGGTCTGGCCAAGTAATCAATGTGTTGGGAAATTCTGTAAAAACTAAGTTAAATCGAGTTATAAGAGTAGTCTTAAAGGCCATGGGTGGTTTTGGACAACATCGAAGAAGTTATCAGAGCTTTCGTTCGTGTTTCATTCATTTTGTCGTATGAGCGATGTTCATTTGTGTCAAGTTCGTCATTACATTCGAACGAAAGCTTCCAAAGGCCATATGTTCAAGATGTGTTCGACATTACGTTCGATCTAAAGTGTCTAGAGACCATTTGATTGAGTCACGTTCTTCTTCAAGTTCGAACGAAACTGACCAAAGGCTTCAAGTTTTATCTGGCATTCAAAAGATTTTGCGAAAATATTCGCGTTCGTCACGTGTACTTAAGGGTTTCAAACTCCCTTGCATATCTTTGTTATTTTGAACACAATTTGAAGCTTATTTTGGACTTTGAAAATCCTACATATAAAAGAAACACATAGCCTTTTTTCCAGTGTTGGAAAAACATTATCAAAACATATCATTGCTTTTAATTTTCAACTTTTTGAAGAACACTCACCCTTGAAGACTCAATCTAATGTCTTCTTCTTTGTGAATGATCTTTTTATTTCACCATCATCAACCTGCCAAACATAAATCTAGCTAATATCCTAAGCATTCAGAGTTCTAAAGTGAAGATTATGGATCAGAGTTACGACATTTGAGTTCGCAGATCTAATTCACTGAGACTTCAGAGGTTTTGAATAAGGCTTCTTGGTACAGGCTCGGGGAGTTCTTCAGATTATTACAGTAGTGGGAATAGAGTCAGAAAAGTTATTGTTTAAGGTTTTTTTTATCATCTATGTAAGTTTTTATCATATAATGGATTTAAGTGGTAACCATTACCCAGAGGTGTGTTTCAATTCATAAAAAATTTGCTTCTCCTTTTTTTTTTATACTTTCGTAATTTATTTTGTGTTTGGTTATTTACTGTAATTATTTATTAGAGTTAAGGGTGATTGATATCTAGCCATAGAAACTCTAGCTTAGACGTGTCTTAGATAGAATGTATTTTTAATATTTCGCATATTACACGTATTTCCCCATAGGTGTATTGGGTTAGAAAATAATGAATTTTCATAATGGCACAAGGTGGATCACAAAATATTTCTTGAAAAACTCTCTCGAACCTATAAGAGAGACTTCTACGCTAAAAGAAGGCTCTAAAGAGGAATGATGAGTTAATGCAGAAGCCTGAGAATGCGAAGTCAAAATTTTATTGGAAGTCTACTGAAGATCATGAGTTAGTAGAGAGCTCGGAATTGGAGGAATAGTTTGCAGTAAGCAACTTTATGGTCGAATGGATTCCTGTTCATTTTGGTTGTGCCAGAACAAACTTGACTTTGCCATTAAACTTCTAGAAAGAAAGTGAAATAAAAGTTGTAGGAAATGAGGAGTTAACATGAACTTCATGGAAGATATATTCATTTGAGGAGGAGAATAACCAAAAGCCATATTGTGGAGTGACAATTCAAGCTGTGGAATTTGGAGGTCCCAATATGGTGATATTTGAAAAACCTTCGAAGGAGATGACAAGACATATCAAACCTATGTACATTATGTTGGACAATTATGACCCATATCATCACTATTTGTACAGATCATGCTATTGTTGTACAAATTAACTATGTGACAAAGGAGATTGCACTCTTATCATTTGAGATTAGATCACCAAGATATATAAATGATAGGATGTCCCTGTGATTTGTTCCTGGATTGAGAATGATATGAGACAGTATCAATCCACGAAGGATAAATCATTAAACATCCATAGTCAGAGCATTATCGAGATTGGACATCGATGAATGCGTAAAAGACTAGTATCACTTGTGCGCGTTGTGAGGGCACAACGACATAGTTCTCATATATTTGGGTATAGGATACTCATGCAAATGTAATAGGAGGTTGTGTTTCACCGATGGTTCGGGAAACAGCTTCGCTCTGGATAGACCCCCTCAGAATTCCATTGGTAGTATGACTATGTTTCTATGGAAGTCCGAAATCAGGGTAGGTGTATTTGGTCTTAACCTGAGACTTGCACCGCTAACACTTGCGACAATCAATATACTTTGGTTGCGGTCATCCAGGACTTTAACAGGTTCTGTGTACGCCAATGCTGGGTATATTGAGAATCGTAGTGTGTTGGGTGTGATGTCAAGACGGAAGTGTCACTCCAGTCATATGGAGTTGATGATCGCGCAGGGATACAAAATTGGTTCTCTAAAAAGGTTGCAACCGTCGAGATAATATGACTTGGTCATGATTATCCGATATTAAAGAGACTAGTTGCTCGTTATCCGATATATGCTTCGTACGGGGCAGACACTGTACCAGCCCCAGGCCTTGCATGTGATCATCCGATGCTGGACAGAAATACGCAATACTACGTATACTACGCCTGATATAGATCCTTTGTTCCTGTAAGGATATTTCCGGAGAATTGTGTAGGCATGACGCTTTGCTAGAGGCCAACCTTGTCTTGTAAATCGGTACAAACGTAGTACGAGGTACTTACGTGTTCGGATAGTCCGACGACCGAATTTACTACCAACATATCCAGGGATCTCATGGGTCGCTTCCAAAAGATTCAACGATGACGTATGACTCGCACTTTAATTAATCTGGGATTAATTAGAAGAGAGAGAAAATTAATCTGGGATTAATTGCGGAGATATTTTATCTGGGATCAAATATCATTTAAAGAGAGATAACGATTAATTTGGAATTAATCGGTAAATTAATATATTTGATATATTAAACGAAATTGGATTTCGACGCGGAATTAAAATTAGATTTTAATTCGGGCGAACGAATTAATTTAGAATTAATTCGTTAGCGACGTGAATAGTGATTTCGCTAGGCGTAATCATTTAATTACGTCGCAACGAAAAATTCGTTAATTTGGAATTAGCGAACCCGAGCCCGGGATTATTTGCGAGCGCATTCGCATTTCGAATTCGAGTGCGCATGCAAGTCAAATCAAGCGTCAAATCGCTAGTCGCATCAAGCGTCAAATCACTTGTCACTTTGAGTGATGTGAGTTGACAACTTGTGATTGATGTGATTGAGTGATGTGTGTGGTGGCATTTGTGGGCATTAAATGCTTTGACTTTTGGAACCAAAATTGTGTATTTGTTTTAGAAATCAAATACCAAAATTACAACACACATTTTTATCTCTCTCTTTCTTCTCTTTGATCACGTTTGGAGCATCAAAAATCTCTCTCTCTCACGCCCTTTAGGGGCTGTATTTTCTTTTGTTCTTGGCAGCTCACTGTCGAATTTTCAAGAGGAAAATGGGAAGCCAAAGTGCGATTTTGTGCCAAAATCAAGGGTGCTAGCACACTCCGGGATCATGCTAAGGTGATAGGGAAGTCCACCCATGAGCCGGGAATCAAATGACGAAGCTTGGAGCTTAGTTTCTTATTGATTGAAGGCCGAAACCAGTGAGCTTGGGACTGCACTGCCTTGACTGTGAGGAGCAGAATTTGAAGTTTTGTTGCCTACCGCGTCGCTTAACCGATCGAT
The DNA here is from genome assembly GCA_019454045.1 of Zanthoxylum bungeanum. Taxonomy (NCBI): domain Eukaryota; kingdom Viridiplantae; phylum Streptophyta; class Magnoliopsida; order Sapindales; family Rutaceae; genus Zanthoxylum; species Zanthoxylum bungeanum. Next base: position 23,966 of record SKCR01024166.1, read on the forward strand.
GTAAGTATTCCGCGACTTCCTCGAATGTATTCACACATGTTCATGCTTGTTTTATTGATCTTGGGATGCTTAGAATCTCTAACAATGGTATCAAGAGCATGGTTAAAAGCATGAAAAAGTTTAGGGTTAAAATTTGGGTAAATTGATTTTGAGCATGTTTAAATGAAATTGGATGATTTTGTATGCTTAATTGATGTTGAATTGAAGATTGATTGGATCAATTTCAAGAAAATTGGATTGGATCATTTTTCCCCAAATTGTTGAGGCTTGGCCGAATACTTGCCCTAAAATATGTCTTGGGATTTTTTGATTTTTGATCATTGGATGTGTTGGAAATCATTCGGGAATATGATTTAATGTCGATTGTGGAATTAATTGGATTGAAACCGAATCGGACGTAAAATCCCCAAATTTTCGAGAATGTAAGAGCATGAAATGGGTTTGATTTTAATTAAATTGTGTTGGACATGATTTAATATTAATGAGCATGATTAATTGTACAAATTTGGTGTTTTAGAAATATTGATTTGGGTAATTAATAATGCTATGCACTTTAGGTAATTAAATTGGGAATTTGGAATTTGGCAATTTAATTGAATTGGGCTAATTTTGGAAATTGGGCTTGAAATGTTGTTATTGGGCTTAGTTGTACTAAGTTGGGTTTAGGCAAAATTGGTTGGATCCAATTGGGCCCAAAACCGCTTCCATAAAGCCCAAATGCGACTTAATGGACCTTTAAAGTTTAATTGGGCCTAATGGGCCAAAATTGATTTCTGGGCTTATGGGGTAACTCCCGGATTGGATTTTGGTTATTCGGTTTGACCCGAGTTGACCAAAAGTCCACGCCTTAAGAAATTAATTAAAAGCCCATTGGACTTTAATTAAATTGACGTTGGACGTTAATCGGGCTTTGAGACCCGTAGCGATTAAATTTGGAATTTAAGTCGTTAAAGGTTTATTAAATAAAGTGTAGTATTTAATTTGGAATTAAATAGTGAATTAGAATTAAATACAAATTGAATTGGATTTAATTGTGTAGTTTAATTTAATTCGAGAATTCGTACTTTGAGTACTTATTCGCAAAACGAGTTTGACTCGAGCAAAATCAAATCGTTGTTTAAACATTGGATGATCACTAAATATCAGATTAATTAATTGGATTAGATTGATTGATAACATGCTTGTGTGAATACATGGTTGCGATGCGTGAATAATGTATATCAGATGGATATTAGATGAGTGGGGCAATTTTAGAAATTGTTGTAATAAATTTGATTTATTAAATGGACCTGCGTGTCCAGCCTTATCACCTCCTTATTCTTTGTATTATCTTCTCACCTATTCCCCTCAATGTAATGAGGTTTCTTTAGAAGTGTAGTGTAACGGGTAGAAGTAGTACATGTGCTAGCGGGAGAGAGAAAATGGAGAGATTTGATCTAGGATCAATGTGTAAAGTATACATCCGCATATCATTATTATTTTTCATATGCGTTTTATTATGTGTTTAGAATGCATGTTTAAGGGTGTATGATGATGAGACCTTAACAAAGATAATAAATTGGTTGCCAATTTGCACACGAAAAACCCTCGCAAAATATTAAGCGTTTTTCCTTCCATTGAGTGATTCTCACTCAAGATCCGAGACTGGCATTGGCTTGTTGGCCAAAGTCAAGGCCTTTGTCCGTCGAGGATGTGTTTGAATCACGAGAGCTTTGTTCCATAATGATGTCTTGTCCAAGTTGTGGTTTGTTGGCCAAAGTCAATACCACTTCTTGTCCATCGACATTAATTACGAAGCTTTCCATGGTCAATGGTTGCGCTTGACTGGGATCACTAAGTTTGTTGTGCCAAAGCCAAGGCTTAGTTCATTCAGAGGAAAAAGGTTAGGTAATACATTGGATGTATTGGCATATATAAGATATATGTTTCGGACTTGGATGTCCCCCTACCGGATCTAGGAATTGGATTGGATCCAATCGATCTTAGAGATCTACCTAGTTAATTATCATACAATTTGTTGGCCAAAGTCAAGATTGTGTGATATTTAACGGGATCCTAGCCCACTAGGAAAAACGGTTTCCCGAGTACTCGACATAGGGTTAGAGGCTCGCCGAAAAATAGTGGGAGGCAAGAATTAAATTTGCAATATTCGTTTAATTACTTGCCATACGCGCTCAATCACAAACATCATTCGTCAAATATATTAAATGTTAGTTGGACTAATATTTAAATCGTTGTTTTGATTAAATAGTTGGACTATATATTTAAACTATTCATTTATAGTTGATTTTATAATTGGATTATAGTAATCAATATAATTGATTTTAATCTATTAAAATTATAGTTGATTAAATAGTTGGACTATTGTAATCATTATAATAAATAGTACCGAAATCATTGATTAAATAGTTAGACTATTAAAATCAAGATAAAATTGAAAGATTGACATTTAAAACATAATCCTAGGGAAAATGTATTTAAATGGTTTAATTTTCAAATTGGGAATAAAATTTCAGGATGGTCCTGGAAAATAATAAGTTACTTTATATGATAAAATAACATATTATGCCTAAGCCCGGAGTTAAGCAAATAGTAGAGCATAATCTTTGGAAGATTTATGTGATGATAACTTTAGTACTTAATCCATTAAGCTTGTCATAGTAGACTCCTTAATTTCTGAATCAGAACTAAGGATTAGATCCTTAAAGTATGATAATGAAATTGAAGGATCTTCATAAATATATACTTAGATTTTAGAAGTACTAAAATTGCAATAAATAATTCTTGGAGAATTAATGACTATTCTCAAGGAGACAAAGTCAAAATTTGCAATTAGGCAAGTAGCGCTAGTCGCACCTTACTTTTATATTCTAGCAACCTGAGGCTTGGCCAAAGGCTATTGGAATATGAAAAGGCAAATGCAATATCATTATAATCTTCTAGGAAGATAAAGGACATATCCCAAAATGTCTGCCTAAATTGTGGCAAACGGGATCGCGGAAGCGTGACTGCCGTTTGGACAAAGCAGACATGAAGGAATTGAAGACAAGCAAGGCTCTGACTTCAAATATGTTTGTCATAGATATATTCACTACTAGTATTAAAATTGGATTTTAGATACTTAGTGTGATATAAATATATATTGATGTTCAGAATCTGCTTTGAGCAAGATACTGACTTCATATGAGATAAATCTGCGAATCAGAAACGGGACGAAAGTCGTTGTTTTAACCGTATATACCTAAGTTTAGGAACTACCTTCGGGTGTGTACCTAAATTTGGAGACTGTTATAATGTAACTAGTTTGACTAGAAACATTATCTTTATATCAGTGGTTAACCCGCTGCGGGTGAACCTTTATATTCTAGAACACTAAAGTGTTTTATTTTATAAAGATGATATTGAGATAAACACATTAGATGTGAATAACAACATTTATATTTTGAATATAAATAAAATCTCAAACATATAACATGACAAACAAATAGCTCAAACTAATTTGATCAGAAGAAACTAATTGTGACATTGTTGTCTGGGACACAATTAAACAAGAATCGTATATCCACACTTTTGAAGAGTGGATACTAGGACTGTTTTGATTCCAATTAAATAAAGTCTACGAATCTAGTTTATTGGGCAAAGTGCCTAAAACACTATTTACTTGGTAAAAGTGTAAATGCCACCAATCTCTTAGCCCTATTTCATAGTGAAGCAAATGGGCCCATTTCTAGCTAGGCTAGAAGTGAATATGAATATTTCGTGACCTATACGGATGTGGCATCGCGTAATGGTTATGTGTTTCTTTTGAAGAACACAAATCGGAAACTTTTAAAGTTTCGACACGAAATAGACAAACAGATCGGCTAAAGTATTAGACCGTCACCGTAAGACCGTAATGGAAAATACTTAAGCAATAAGTTTCTAATATACTTGAAAGAGTAAAGTATTCTTTCAAATGAGGACTCCTCCCGGAACATGTCAAAGTGACGGTCTGTCCGAATTGGATAAACCGAATTATGTTAGACATGATTAAGGTTAATCACGAGTCGCTCTGAGCTACCATTTCCTTCAACAGATAAGCATTAACAGTGCAGAAATTATTTAGAATAAGGTTCCATAAAATCTGTTTGACAGATTTCATATTAGATATGAACGGGAAAGAAACTGGGTTTCTCATTCCTGATGATTTGGGTATGCTGGGCATATGTTTGGATGATACCAAACTAAAACCCAAATTGGATAAGTGCCAAATTGTAGGTTATCCTAGGGATACATAAGTATAGTACTTATACGACTCACATGAGAACAATTAGATTGTTGCTCACCATGCGGTTTTCCTAAGAGGAATACCGATATGCAGTGGTAAGTGGGAGGATAGTATAACTCGATGAAAATCAGAGTGATACTGTTCTAGGCACTGATTCCTAATGGAACACAAATAGTTCATCAAAGATGAATCTATACCATAATCTTCGAATACACAAGAACCACGTAGGTCGGAGAGAGTCAGAAAACAACTTGGGGTATGGGTTTCTGATCTCACCTCATAAAGATGTTAATCTTTTGAGGTATACCAACTGACTACGTATGAGGAAGTGATACAAGGTATTGACTCCATATTATGACAAAGTGTCATGAATCCGAAATGGATTCCATGTATATCAATATGTTTAGAACTAGTTGATGTACCACAAGGCATTGTGCCTATTGGTACTTATAAGTCTTCAAGGAAGACATACATGGATGGCAACATACCAACGTATAAAGCTAGGCTTTTAGCGGAAAGGTATCGTTATCAACATTGTGTTGATTTCGATTCAACCTTTTACATGTTGCCACGATAAATCCATTTGGATAATGCTTGCTAAAGCTGACTGCGTGTTTCATTTATGAAATATGTCAGCTTTACGGGAAAATCGTTTTCCTGAAAAGGAAACCTTTTGGAGGATGTTTACAACATAGGTTTGCAGGTTATTCGATCCATGTTTGGATTGAAGCAAGCATAGGTTCTTAGAATTATCGTTTTGATGTAATCATAATAGTTTATGATTTAATTCAAAACGAAAAGGATTCTTGTGTATATAAGAGGGTTAGTGGGAGCGCACTGACAGTGGTTGTCCTATAAATAATGATAATATGTCATTTCTTGGAAATGATATTCCCATAATACTATCGGCGAAAGCTTGGCTTTCATGATACTCTCCGAGAAATCGTACATTGAAAAATGTACGCGACCTAGTGTCTCATACGCTTTGAGCATATGGATTCACAAACAGGCCAATCCTAGTGATAGTCACTGGATTGATGTTAAGAACATCCGTTAGTATCTTAGAGAACTAAGGATGCTGTATTAATCTATGGAGATGGAGAACTTGAAGTGACTGGGATCACTGTAGCAAGTTTCCTAACCGATAAAAACGACTATAAGTCGCAAACGGTACTATACAGATTGAATAACGGTACAGTGAGCTGGAAATCTTCCAAGCAAGATGCTGTTACCGAATAAACAACAAATGCGGGTTATTGTTGCAGCTGAGGTGGCAATAGAAGCCTTCTGGGTCGATAATAAATCTAATTAGATTAGATATAATTCTGTTAGCAGCTGAGCTAGGCTTGAGCACAGGCTAAAGAATTAATGGTCTCATCAACAATCCAGATATATACTTCGATATTCACCTGATTCGTTCGGATCATACATCGTGGCGATGTGATGATCGAATAAATCGCATCAGACGATAATCATTCAAATCCGCTGACGAAAGCATTTCTCAGCAATTTGAGCCAACCGTACATAGTTCGGGTGTAAGACACTCAAGTGACTGGCTATAGGCCAAGTGGGAGATTGTTGGACAATTATGACCCATAGCGTCACTATTTGTACAGATCATGGTGTTGTTGTACAAATTAACTATGTGACAAATGAGATTGCACTCTTATCATTTGTGATTAGATCACCAAGATATATAAATGATAGGAGGTCCCTGTGATTTGTTCCTGGATTGAGAATGATATGAGACAGTATCAATCCACGAAGGATAAATCATTAAACATCCATAGTCAGAGCATTATCGAGATTGGACATCGATAATGCGTAAAAGACTAGTATTACACTTGTGCACGTTGTGAGGGCACAACGACATAGTTCTCATATATTTGGATATATGATACTCATGCAAGTGTAATAGGAGGTTGTGTTTCACCGATGGTACGGGAAACAGCTTCGCTCTGGATCGACCCCCTCGGAATTCCATTTGTAGTATGACTATGTGTCTATGGAAGTCCGAAATCAGGGTAGGTGTATTTGGTCTTAACCTGAGACTTGCACCGCTAACACTTGCGACAATCAATATATTTTGGTTGCGGTCGTCCAGGACTTTAACAGGTTATGTGTACGCCAATGCTGGGTATATTGAGAATCGTAGTGTGTTGGGTGTGATGTCAAGACGGAAGTGTCACTCCAGTCATATGGAGTTGATGATCGCGCAGGGATACAGAACTGGTTCTCTAAAAAGGTTGCAACCGTCGGGATAATATGACTTGGTCATGATTATCCGATATTAAAGAGACTAGTTGCTCGTTATCCGATATATGCTTCGTACGGGGCAGACACTGTACCAGCCCCAGGCCTTGCATGTGATCATCCGATGCTGGACAGAAATACGCAATACTACGTATACTACGCCTGATATAGATCCTTTATTCCTGTAAGGATATTTTCGGAGAATTGGGTAGGCATTGCGCTTTGCTAGAGGCCAAACTTGTCTTGTAAATCGGTACAAACGTAGTACGAGGTACTTACGTGTTCGGATAGTCCGACGACCGAATTTACTGCCAACATATCCAGGGATCTCATGGGTCGCTTCCAAAAGATTCACCGATGACGTATGACTCGCACTTTAATTAATCTGGGATTAATTAGAAGAGAGAGAATTAATCTGGGATTAATTGCGGAGATATTTTATCTGGGATAAAATATCATTTAAAGAGAGATAACGATTAATTTGGAATTAATCGGTAAATTAATATATTTGATATATTAAACGAAATTGGATTTCGACGCGGAATTAAAATTAGATTTTTATTCGGGCGAAAAAATTAATTTAGAATTAATTCGTTAGCGACGTGAATAGTGATTTCGCTAGGCGTAATCATTTAATTACGTCGCAACGGAAAATTCGTTAATTTGGAATTAGCGAACCCGTGCCCGGGATTATTTACGAGCGCATTCGCATTTCGAATTCGAGTGCGGCACGCAAGTCAAATCAAGCGTCAAATCGATAGTCGCATCAAGCATCAAATCACTTGTCACTTTGAGTGATGTGACTTGATAACTTGTGATTGATGTGATTGAGTGATGTGTGTGGTTGGCATTTGTGGGCATTAAATGCTTTGACTTTTGGGACCAAAATTGTGTATTTGTTTTAGAAATCAAATACCAAAATTACAATACACATTTTTATCTCTCTCTTTCTTCTCTTTGCTCACGTTTGGAGCAACAAAATTCTCTCTCTCTCATGCCCTTTAGGGGCTGTATTTTCTTTTGTTCTTGGCAGCTCACTACCGAATTTTCAAGAGGAAAATGGGAAGCCAAAGTGCGATTTTGTGGCAAAATCAAGAGTGCTAGCACACTCCGGGATCATGCGAAGATGATAGGAAAGTCCACCCATGAGCCGGGAATCAAATGACGAAGCTTGGAGCTTTGTTTCTTGTTGATTGAAGGTCGAAACTAGTGAGCTTGGGATTGCACTGCCGTGACTGTGAGGAGCAGAATTTGAAGTTTTGTTGCCTACCGCGTCGCTCAACCAATCGATGTAAGTATTCCGCGACTTCCCAAAATGTATTCACACATATTCATGCTTGTTTTATTGATCTTGGGATGCTTAGAATCTCTAACACATTAAAGCCTGGAAGGCCAATATCCCAGGTACTTGTGAACAATGGGTTAACATTGAATGTAATGCCTTCCATGATGTTATTGACATTGGAAAAATCAGAGGATGACCTAATTTCAACCGAGGTTTCTGTGGTAGCTACATGAGAGGTAACCATAACACTTGGGTGTTACCAGTAGAACTTGCTGTTGGAAGTAAGACTTCTCGATCCGTATTTTTATAGTGAATTCCATTGTCAGTTATGAAGCTCTCATTGGAAGAGATTGGATTCATGCCAACTGATGTGTGTCATCCTCTTTGCACTAATTCCTCATACTGTGGAAATGAGACAAAGTGGAAATAACATTGGCAGAGGATAAACCTTTTCAAACACATACTTACTTAACAGAGGCCTTGTATTATGAAGAGGATTTAGGCCATGTTCAATTTATTGGGAAGAATAAGTTTGGAGAACCAAGAGGCATGACCGTTAGTAAGCGGGAAGCTAGCAGGAATCAACTCAAAACCCTCATGAAATCATATGCTATTTCTCATTTTAGGCCAAAATAAGAGCCTATTATCACGGAGGTTGATGACTAACTTTATGGAAGAGGAATATGTGATGGCTGCAGCAATAATATCAAAAGCACGTGTACAACAGGTTCATGACAAGATAATAATGAAGGAAGTTTATGAGGCTCACGGAGCATAAGTAATTTTTGAGAAAGAACCAGAGAAGAAATGGAGGAAATTTAATTACATGAATTGGATCATGCTCCTCCAAAGATGGAGGATTGTAAAAATGAAGTATTAGATCCTCTGGAAGAAATTAACCTTAGGATACCAGAGAATCCAAGAGTTATTTATGTCAGTGAACTCTTCCAAGATGGCTTTAAAAATAAAATTATTGAAGTTTTGCAAAATAATAATGATTGTTTCGCTTGGAGTTGCGAGGAAATGTCAGGCATTAAACATGAACCTAGTTGAACACCATCTCCCAATCAAGCCATACTTCCTTCCACGTCGCCAGCCTCCAAGAAGAATGTCAAATAAGGTGGAACTCAAAGTAAAATAAAGAGATAAAAAAGCTACTGAAGGCTGGTTTCATCCGGCCAACCAGGTACGCCTAATGGCTGACAAATATAGTTCCAGTAGTAAAAGAGAATGGGAAATTGAGAGTATGTATTGATTTTAGAAACTTAAATGTTTCCACTCCTAAAGATGTTTATGTAA